>LZPO01107899.1:696731-724152 GCA_001675575.1 Neotoma lepida
CGGAGGCAGAGATAGGGGTGAAAGTCTGACAGAGATCAGAGGAATTAGGAACAGCTACCAGCCTCACCTTACACCGCTGCTGCTTCCAAAAAGGAGAGCATCTGACTTCCTTGTACTTTCACATCTATGTCCCTTTCTGTTCTGTTCTCCCATTGGCTCTTTAACCTAACTACATCATTTCCTCCTATCGCCCATCTCTGTCACTTCCTGTCTGTCTGTATAGACTTCCAGAATTCTATTGTTGATGCTAGGATTAAAGGTGTGTGCTAATTTTACAAGCTAGTGGCTGTCATTGTTCCTCTGATCCTCAGATAAATTTTATTGGGGGACATAGATAAAATACTACCACAGAGGGCCTGTCTCAAAGAAAAAATAATGATAGTAAAGAAATGAATGAAGTTATATATCATGAGACTTAAGGGATTAGAATAAATGTGTGTCTATTAGTTCCTTTTAACATTATCATGTGTATTTGCAACTTGAGACAATTTGTGTTTAGACAACTTTTTAGACACATTTTTTATTTTCACAGAAAAAGATTTATAAAGATCAAATGGAGTACATGTTGCAGAATCACGTGTTTCCTCTCTTCAGCAGTGAACTAGGCTACATGAGAGCAAGAGTAAGTTTTAAAGTTGTATTATTTGATGTATTTATTTAAATGTCCTATAAGGAATGACTATCTGGCTGCTGTAGTACTGTGTGCATAGTTGTCATCTATGTCTGGTAGCAGTGTCTGTTTGTGTTTTGCATTCAGATCTTGCTATCCACACAAACTGTGCAGCCGAAGAGTAACATGGGATCATAGTACTGGTCTAGTGTTACGTGTTTGAACACATCTCCCACTGGCCAGCCTCCAAATTCTCAGACACAAAACTCTGGGAAGAGCTTATTTTTGGGAAATCTATTATAAGCTGTTTATAGTCACACACACACACCCGTTCCTTCCCCTTGTATTTAAAGGCTTGCTGGGTACTTCACTATTTTTGTGAAGTGAAGTTCAAAAGTGATCAGAACCTCCAAACAGCTTTAGAGCTGACAAGAAGATGTCTGATTGATGATCGAGAAATGCCTGTGAAAGTGGAAGCTGCCATTGCACTGCAAGTGTTGATCAGCAATCAAGAAAAAGGTAAATGCTTTGTGTGTACAAATACCCTTCTATAACCATAAGGCAGAATTCTGGGAACTAACTTCCTCTGTGAAAGCACTTGGTGTTTTCTCTTTTTGTATCCAACTTACTATTTACCTGTTTGTTAAGTTCCTCTCCCCNTCTCTATTACAGCTAAAGAATACATCACTCCATTTATCAGACCTGTAATGCAGGCTCTTCTTCATATTATAAGAGAAACAGAAAANGATGATCTTACAAATGTAATTCAGAAAATGATCTGCGAATATAGTGAAGAAGTTACTCCTATTGCTGTAGAAATGACACAACATCTGGTATGTTGTTTGAAGCTGTTACTATTGCAAAGATGTTAATTTGACTTCCTGTATGATCTCTGTAGTTTGTCACAAGTGTCTTGATTTCCCTAAAAGCAAATATTCCATGGAACTTACTATGTCACATGTAGTCTAAACCCCTTGACAGATATTAAACTCATTTATTTCTCACAGGGTTCTAGTTGAAATGATTCCTCTATTTTATAGAGAAAGATTATGAAGTAGAAAAAGGTTGAATAATTTTCCAGAGCTAAATGTAATATATCTGGGATTCATCCTTGTGTTGTCACAGTGCAGGCTCTTCAGTGTGTTAGGCTCAGCATCTGTCGGGTTTCCTGAATACTCAGAACAGTTGATAGATATAGTTACAAATGGCAAATCAGGCATGGTTCAGTGGTTAAGAGCACTTCCAGCACCTCCATGTTGGCTCAGAACCGTGTGCAGCTCCAGGTCCACAGCACCCGTGATGCCCTCTTCTGGTCTGTGTGAGCAGGCACCAGGCATGCAAGTGTTCCACAGAGATGCTTGAAAGCAAAACACTCTAACATTAAATTATGTTTTTAGAAAGGCAAATCAGCAACTTGGTGATTTAATGTTTGGGCATAGTCAAAGAAAGGATCTCAATATGTTGCTGGTGCTAGCACAGAACCTTGGGGTCATTCAGTTCTTTGGGCACTAATCATATTAATGATAAGCACGTTCTGTGCCTCGAGTCATTACCCTCACAGTTGTCAGTATGCAATACCTCAAGTACTATGGCAGGAAATTTGAGCCTGCCTGGGATACACATCCTACCTGCTACTCTCTCTGTGTGCGTCCTTATTCTTCCACTAGTCTTTTTTTTGTTGTTTTTGTTTTTGTTTTTGTTTTTTCGAGACAGGGTTTCTCTGTGTAGCTTTGGCGGTGCCTTTCCTGGAACTCACTCGGTAGCCCAGGCTGGCCTCGAACTCTGAGAGATCCGCCTGCCTCTGCCTCCCAAGTGCTGGGATTAAAGGCGAGCGCCACCACCACCCGGCTCCACTAGTCTTAAAACCAAAACACTGAATACATTTCATTCTATGGATTCTAGGCAATGACATTTAACCAAGTAATCCAGACTGGGCCAGATGAGGAAGGAAGTGATGACAAAGCAGTCACTGCTATGGGAATTCTAAATACAATTGACACACTTCTGAGTGTGGTTGAAGATCACAAAGAGGTAAAAAATAAGTAAATAAAAATAAAAAAGACTCATGCTGCACGATTTTTATGGAATGTTATAAAGCCATTTCATCTGCTTTTATTTGGTCACTTCTGCTTTCAAGGTTAAGACTGTTACCTTATAAATGTTAAGTGCTAGAGTATACGCAGAAAGATTTGGAAGTAGCTACTATTTGCTTTACCCTTTTTTGGGGAGCTTATAATTTTTTTTTAGATCCAGCATATCGTGATTTCTTTGAAAACCTAGTACTAATTTCACTTGGAGGTTAGTTTTGGACTGGTGAGATTATTCAGCAGGGAAAGGTCTTTTTCTCTGAGGCTGATGACCTGAGTTCAGTCTTTGGACACAGCATATGCACACAAATGAATCCATGAATGAATTATGAATAAACAAATAGGTGGAAAGCATTTACCATAATAACTGAATACACATTCTTCTGAAATTATCATTTTCTTCATCCTTTTTGCCTACTATCCTTTTGAAATGTAAGGGGAATATGATCATGAATATTAAAAGCTTCAATTATTTAAATCATAAAATAAAAAACAAGAGAAAACAAACTGCTCTCACCTAAATTTATAGCATTTTAACATTTTCACCATATTTCCTTTAGATTCTATTTCCCATAAGAACCCATTTAATTTTTATTTATCTTTTTTTTTTGTGCTCCAATCAAGGCAGAGCTTCTTACATGCTAAGAGATTGCTCTTCTATTGAGATATAGCCTGGCACAGACAGTTTCAGATAGATGCAAATAAATCCCTCAGAGATTATGTCCTTTTCTTTCTGTTTGGTATTTTTGAGATAAGGTCTTACATTGTGGGTGCACCCCCTGAGAGACTGAAATCATTGTGTGTAGCCTGTTCTGTTTTATGTATTCTTTGCAGTATCTTATCTTAGCCTCTTGACTATACCACAATGCTTGGCTAGAGATAATTTCAACCCTGCTTCTTTCCCCACAATCACTGTCAGGAATTTGGTGTCAATAATTGTACTGTGGATGTTTATACTGGGGATACAGGTTATCTACAAGTAATATGTTTCCAGATGTCTATAAGCTGTTGTGTAAACGTCATTAAACCATTTTTTGAATTGAAAGATTTATTAACTTGCTATGTTTTTAAAGTTAATGTCTTACTTACATATCTAATTTGTAGATAAATTTTTCCTTCTGCATTTACTATTTGAATGTTCTTTACAGATTAGGGAGGGGCCCAAGGAGTTTATTTCCCATTGTTGATGAAGTTGAGGCTTACGTTTCCATTTCATGGGTCACTATCTGGTGATTTGGAAAATGGAAGGGAGCATGCTAACATAATGCATTTAATCCTGGTAGAAGCCAGTAGATCCCTGTCTTCCTTAGTTTGAGATTCATGTAGTCTACGTAGTAAGTTGTAGGCCAGCCAAGGCTACCCAGTCTTGAGGCTTACGCAAGTAAGACCCACTCTTAGAAAACGAAAGGAAAAATGAAAGTTGCCTAACCTAGAGTTTCTGTCATTGGTAGGAACACTGCCTCCCTGCAGACAATTTCATTATAAATCAACCAGTAACTATTTTTGTGTGGACTGAGTTTATGTGTGTAAT
Source organism: Neotoma lepida (assembly GCA_001675575.1). Classification (NCBI taxonomy): domain Eukaryota; kingdom Metazoa; phylum Chordata; class Mammalia; order Rodentia; family Cricetidae; genus Neotoma; species Neotoma lepida. The sequence continues at coordinate 700,960 of LZPO01107899.1, forward strand.
ACACATATTCAAAAGACATTGCTCTCTTTATAATATTTGTGATAGTACTTTTCCCATTATGTTATTTTTGTAAGTAAGCAAGTGGTTCCTTATTTTTTCTCATTGTAATGATTTTCCATTAAATGTCAGTGTTAGATTTGTTATAATTTTATATGTTGAGTGCTTTCTTAACAAAAATGTGACATCAATTTTTTTTTTTTTTTACACTTTTAGATAACCCAGCAGCTTGAGGGAATCTGCTTACAAGTCATTGGGACCGTTTTACAACAGCATGTCTTAGGTATTATACCTGATTTTACCATTTCTATATCATTTAGGTTGAGTAAGCATTTCTTGACAACTTGATATTCTCTTTTAGAATTCTATGAGGAGATCTTCTCTTTGGCACATAGTCTGACATGTCAACAAGTGTCTCCACAGATGTGGCAGTTACTGCCCCTTGTATTTGAGGTATTTCAGCAAGATGGCTTTGATTACTTTACAGGTAAAGTCAAATCATCATGAAAATATTTACTGTTTCTCTACCCCCATTGTGATTACCGCCGAGCTTATAATTAAACACTGTACATTTCCCCCCCACACCCCGCTTTAACTGCTACATTGTTTAATCAGTAGCAATGCCCAAGGATGACATATAAGTATTAATTGCTGTTGTATCATTATTGTTAATGTTTGCTTTTAAAAACATACATGCACACATATGCATAATAATATTCTATATAATTAAGTATATGTGTATGTATTATTTGTTTAGTACAAAGGAATTCTTTTTAAAGTGATTGATAAAGACAGAATAGTGCCATATTTGCCTTTTGTTGAGAAAATTTTTTCAGAAAAAAAAATGAAGTATTTTTATTATAAATATAAATAAGCCCAGTGTGCTGGTACAAGTGCCTATCTGTACCAGCACTTGGAGGCAGGTAGATGGGGGTTCAAAGTCATCCTTGGCTACCTAGCTAGTTTGAGGTTAGCCTGAGCTATATAAGAGACTCTGCCTTTGAAATCATTGTATATAGCCTTTCTTGGTTTTATGTATTCTTTGCATCATCTTATCTTGTGATAAGCCTTGTGACTACTACCATGATTTGCTACAGATAATTTCAACCCTGCCTCTTTCCCCACAATCACTGTCATGAATTTGGTGTCAATAATTGTACTGTGGATGTGGCAGAGGGGGATAAACAAAGGTAAAGGATGTACAAATTGATTTTGTTTTTTTAATTTTAACTATAGACATGATGCCTCTTCTGCATAACTATGTAACAGTTGATACAGACACGCTTCTCTCTGATACCAAGTATCTTGAGATGATATACAGTATGTGTAAAAAGGTAGGCCCCTTTTATAAAAGCAGATATCAGAAGGTGGTTGCAATAAAATGATATAGATATACATGCTCTTAGATTGTGCTGAACACCGAACACATTGATCAGACAATTAAGGACTTTAAAAGTTACAAATTCTTTCATGGGAAGGGCATGATTACTCACAGTTGTGGGTTTAAGCAAGAGGATTGGGAGTTCAAGGTTATCATGTGGTACATAGCAAGTTTGAGACCCTGACCAAAAAATGGGATTGAGATTTGGGTTTGGGGAAATGACTTCAGTTAATAGAGCACTTGCCTAGCATGTGGAAGATTCTGGATAAACAGACAAATTATTTTGAACTTGGGATTTTTTTTAAAATCTGACTTTAGATAATGTTAACAAAAAGGAATGCTTGGAAATTGCAGGTTTTGGGCTGCATATGGTGGCATAGCCCTTTAATTCCAGCACTGTGAGTTAGAGGCTACCCTGGCCTATATAGCAAATTCCAGGCTAGTCAGAATTACATGATGAAACCCTGTCTTCAGAGAAAAGAACCAAAAAACTAACCAAAACTACTCTGCCATTTGGTTTTTTATTTTTTATTTCGTGTGTGTGTGTGTGTGTGTGTGTGTGTGTGTGTGTGTGTGTGTGTGTTTAAAGTTGGTGTCAGACCAATCTAAAACCTTTCATCCTCCTGCCTCAGCCTGTCTAAGACTTTGATTACAGGCATATGCTACCACACTTGGGGTGGTGGGTTTTTGTTTTGTTTGTTCTTTACAAAAGAGCCAATTGTCCTTGAAAGGTTAATGTTCTAGCTTTTACTTTGAGAGAACTTAATGTTTGTTAACATGCTAGAATCTAGAATAAGAATTCAGGATATGTACTGTTATCTTACAAACTAGGGTGCCAGAAGGGTAGGCCATGACACACAAGTAGCATCTATCCCTTTTATGGTGAACCTAGTAATTTTTAATGTAAATACATAGAGGGAAATTATTTCTCTGATTTAAACATTTCAGAAAGCCTTCTAGCAATTTGTATTATGTTGATCAGGTTCTTACTGGAGTTGCAGGAGAAGATGCAGAATGTCATGCAGCAAAATTGTTAGAGGTCATCATTCTACAGTGCAAAGGGCGTGGTATCGATCAGGTAGGTGAGGCTGATTTTCTGTTTGAGGCTTTGGAGTGTTGGTCTTTCAAATTAAATTTCCCATGAAAATGCTTCACCAGTTAAATACTAGTCATCTTTAGATGACCCCTTTAGGGTCAGAGGTTCAGTTGAAATAATGAATAAGTTAATATAGTAAGCTGGGTAAGATGCTATTACAATCTTGGAAGATCTTGTAATCTCTCTTTACAGTGTATTCCATTATTCGTGGAGGCGGCTTTAGAAAGACTGACAAGAGAGGTTAAGACAAGTGAACTCCGGACAATGTGCCTGCAAGTTGCAATTGCAGCATTGTATTATAATCCACACCTACTACTTAATACCTTAGAAAATCTTCGCTTCCCTAATAATGTTGAACCAGTAACGAATCATTTTATCACACAATGGCTTAATGACGTTGATTGTTTCCTGGGGTAAGTGATAATATATTGTAACTTTATGAGAGATTCTGCTTATAATAAAATAGACTAAAGTATAATTATCGTTTTTATTTACGGTTTTAGGCTTCATGACAGGAAGATGTGTGTTTTGGGCTTGTGTGCCCTTATTGATATGGAACAGATACCACAGGTTTTAAATCAGGTTTCAGGACAGATTTTGCCAGCATTCATCCTTTTATTTAATGGATTAAAAAGAGCATATGCCTGCCATGCAGAACATGAGAACGACAGTGATGACGACGATGAGGCTGAAGATGATGATGAAACTGGTAAGGGATTTGTGGTGTAGAGAAACAAACCATATCTACTTAGAATCATCATAGAATTCTTTATCATAGGATCATAGCCAAATGCTTTCAGATTCATTCATAGGAAAGCCAGGTATAGGCCAATACCTGATATCCCAGTGCCTGGTAGGCTATGACAGTTCTCATGTTCTCACATTTAAGGCTAGCCCTAAGCTAAATAGACCTTATTTTTAGAAAAAGTTAAACTTGAAAGTTTCTGTCTTTGTGGCACTAAGGCATTTATTATTTTGCCCAATTGTACTAAAGGTGCTGAGTTTATTTAGGAGAGAGAGTTTGCTTAAAAGAGTTTAGGGGAGATGAGCTAAGGATGTTACTCAGTTGCTGGAGTGCTTGCCTGACATGCACAAAGCCTGAATCCATCCTAGCACCATATACATACAGTACTCTATTCTGGCTTCTGCAGGCCATCCACATACACGGTATACTTACACACATGAAGGCAAAACATATTTATGAAATAAATTTTCTTTTTTCTTTTTTGTTTGGTTTTTGGTTTTTTGAGACAGGGTTTCTCTCTGTAGCTTTGGAGCCTGTCCAGGAACTAGCTGTGTATCCCAGGCTGCCTCAAACTCACAGAGACCCACCTGCCTCTGCCTCCCAAGTCCTGGGATTAAACGCGTGTGCCACCACTGCTCAGCCAAAATAAAAATTTTTTTAAATAAAAAGACTAAAATTAAGGTAATTAGCTATTGACTCAAACAGTTAACTTGTAAGATACTGTAGAATACCAATGTAAATTGAATTTGGCACCTGTAATCTCAGCATACTGACCAGAAGTGGCTATATCTGTAGAAATCATGCCCTCACCAAAAAAACACCTCAAGTTCCGGAACTATCTGGTTTTTTGAGACAGGTTCTCTCTATAGAGCCCTGTCCTGGAACTCACTATGTAGACCAGGCTGTCTTGAACTCAAAGAAATTCACTTGCCTCTGCCCTCCCAAGTACTGGTGTTAAAGGCGTGTACCACCATGCCTGGCTCACAACCAGTTTTATTTGCATTGGTGTTTTGTTTGCATGTATATCTGTATGAGGGTGTCGAATCCCCTGGAGTTAGAATTACAGACAGTTGTGAGCTACCATTTGGGTATTGGGAATTGAACTTGTGTCCTATGGAAGAGAATCCAGTGCTCTTTACCACTAAACCATCTCTAGCCCCTCAAAACCAGTTCTAAAGACAAAGCAAAGTTCAGGCTCCCTGAAGAGTAAAAGGTGAAAGATTCTTGGGAGGAGAAGGGGTGTGGGTTCATTTTCCTGAAGCTTTCTAGGGTTTTTGATTGGGTGATTAGTGTTTTACTTCTGTGGAATAAAACAGCTCTGGAAGTTTACTATTGGTTCACTAGTCTCTTGCCCCCTTTTTTTTAAAAGTATAATTTATCTTAGAGACAAGGTTTTACTCTGTAGCCTCTGTTGGCCTGGAACTCAGCTTCTTCTTGCTTTCATTCCCCAGTGCTGGGATTACTATGTTGACTATGTTTGGCCTTAGCAGGCCTTTTTAAAGTGGATTATAACAGAAAAACATTTAGTATCCTTATATATCACATGAGGACAGTGATATTTGTCTATCACCTCGGGGAGATCAGGCAGTTATTATTTTCCTTCCCTTTGTCACCTGTATTTGGATCATAGAAAAGAGCCAGGTGTTGTGACACACACCTGCAGTCTCAGCAGTTAGGTTGGAGCATGATACCACGAGTCCCTGTCCAGGCTGAGCTTGTTGAGAGGCCCTATCTTAACAAAAGTTTTATTTTGTTATTATCAGTTGAGTCTTAGTTGGGTTTCATGGACACCTAAGAGTGTTGAAGTAATTGTCACTTTGCTGAGTAACAACTTTTTATTGTCATAAATAACTGACTTGGCAGAAGAACTGGGGAGTGATGAAGACGATATTGATGAAGATGGGCAGGAATATTTGGAGATTCTGGCTAAGCAAGCAGGTGAAGATGGAGATGATGAAGATTGGGAAGAAGATGATGCTGAGGAAACAGCTCTGGAAGGCTATTCCACAATCATCGATGATGAAGACAACCCTGTTGATGAGTATCAGATCTTTAAAGCTATATTTCAAAGTAAGCCAACTTCTTCAATGAACCATTTAATTGAAACAGATCTGTTCTTGTGGCGTCTATCCCTTAGACAAGAGGTTCATCTGGCAAAGTAGAAAATATTTGTTTCCTTTGAGTTTTTGGAGAATTTACTATGCAGATCAGGCTGCCTATAGCATGTACCACCATGCCTCTCATTTGTACTACCATGTCTAGCTTCTGCCTTTATTCTATTATTTACATTTAATTTGTAATTTGAAAGATGTACATTATCAGAAATTTTCATAAATTGTACAGTTAAAATACTGTTTTTGTTTGTGCTTTTTGTTTTTTAAGACAAGGTTTTTCTTTATAGTACTGGCCATCCTGGAACTAGTTCTGTAGACCAGGCTGGCCTTGAACATGCCTCTGCCTCCCAAGTGCTGCAATTAAAGGCGTGCACCACCTGGCAAAAGTCACCTTCTTACACACATACATCCATTTGTGTGGCTTGTTTATATGGTGCTTGTTGTTTAGCATTTAGTTGGTATTTTGCAGCGCTGCGGTTACCGTGCGAGAAAAGGTCACGAGGCATGGCAAAATCCAGTATCAGAGCTTTATTAGAAAGCCGGGGGGGGACACAGAGCGTGCGCGGCTGCACGTGGAGAGAGAGAGGAAGAAGAAGAGCAAGGAGAGGGAGGAAGAGGTGGGATTCCCTTTGCACATGTGCGAAGTGCGAATGTGAAGTCACTTAGCTGGGGGAGTGGCCAGGAATTCCAACATTGCCTAGGGATTGGATCCAGGGTATCTCCCATGCTATTTAAGTGTTGTCGATCACCAAGTTACATCCCCATCCCAGGATTTGAGTTAGGAAAGCACTAAAATACAGAATGTATTTGTAAGGCTCTTTTATTATACATGATTAATACTTCTGGGTTTTTTTTGTTTGTTTGTGTGTTTGTTTTTTAATTAGGTTAGCTTTATTTCTGAAGTCTATCAAGTTTGTTATTTATTAAAAACTGATGAGACAAACTTTTTTGGGGGTGGTTTGTGACAGGGTTTCTCTGTCCTGGAACTCACTTTGTAGATTTGCCTGCCTTTGCCCCCCTGCTGGGGTTAAAGGCATGAGCCACAATGCCTGGGGAAACCTTATTTCTTAGATGAGTTATCAGAGCTATATTGTTTGAGATAGAGAAGTAAAATAGATTATTATCATATCTAATGTTCTTCCCCTCACCATCTTTTCCTCCCTATACAGCTATTCAAAATCGTAATCCTGTATGGTATCAGGCTTTGACTCATGGTCTTAATGAAGAACAAAGAAAACAATTACAGGACATAGCAACTCTGGCTGATCAAAGAAGAGCGGCCCATGGTATGTTAGTAAACCATAACTCCCTCTGATGCAATTAATGACTTCATATAGCTTTACAATTATGTGAAGGGATTTAACATTCTGTAAAGTTATGTGGGCTAGAGGTGTACACACTGAATTGTCTTAAGTTTAACTTTAGATTACACTCAGTGTGTAGTAGCTTAATAAAATTGCATAAATTTGTTGGGCGGTGGTGGCGCTCAGCTTTAATTCCAGTACTTAGGAGGCAGAGACAGGTGGATCTCAGTAAGTTCGAGGCCTGCCTGGTCTACAAAGTGAGATCCAGGACAGCCAGGACTTTTACACAGAGAAAACCCTGTAAGTGTTAATATCCAATCAACCATCTGACTAGTCATAGTATAAGTTGGGCATAGCATTCTGGTGTATTTTATATTTGGAATTTAATTGCATTTCACTAGTTAGATATATTTGTTCCCTTGTAAGATGAGTACTTAATGTTTTATTTGCATGATGTAAAGTATAAAGATTTTTTTTATTTAACAGTAAGTCAGAATTGGCTAAGAACTCTAGATACAGCTTGCATAGTATATGTGTCTATTACTGGGTTAAGCTCTGCTTGTAAATGTACTGCCAGTTCCTTTTCCCCAAAGCAGTAAAATGATCAGATGACCATTAATGCTTCACCTGCTTGTTTTCTAGAATCCAAAATGATTGAGAAACATGGCGGATATAAATTCAGCGCTCCAGTTGTGCCAAGTTCTTTCAATTTTGGGGGCCCAGCACCAGGGATGAATTGAGTTTCCACTTTGTTTCCTGCTGTGTGAGTGTAGTGAAGAGCTTGTGTTCCTCCTAGTAGTGGTTCCAGAACCGGTTCATGTTATCTACTAACTGATGAATAGATGGACAGAAACCCCAGGAGGTGGGAGCTGATCATGTAACCTGGCACTGGACGAGAAACTAGAGGGATCTGGGGGGGGTTAACTTGGGGGGCTATTTTCTTTATTTTTTGAAGAAAGTAAGATCCTGACTCTGAAGCTTCAAGAGACACTGTGGAAATCTGAAATGAGGGGATGTCATGAAGGCAGCTTTTCTTTTTCTGAGGAAAAAAATAGGCATGGGCTACAGGACTATTTAAAATGTCTCATTTACAGTATAAAGTTCAAAGGTAGATGTAATTCTTACACCTCTAAGTATTTGTCCGATTTCTGTCTCTTCCTTACCATTGGGTATCCTTTATATGTAAATAAGATAAGGTAATCAGATAGCCTTATTCAGTCTTATCATTTTCATTCATCAGATTGTTCCTATGTAGATTGGACATTTATTGTAGCACTACATAACTGATTTTAAAATCTGTAAATGAATTAGCACTTTCATATTGAAACAAGCCTGCTAGCCTATGTATAAAAGCAAAACTGTTTGCTGTTTATAAAAAGGGATGTAATGGGGTGGGGGGCAGGGGTAATTTCAGGTTAATTATTAATTTAAAAATGAACTAGCAATTTTGTATCTGGTGACTTTGTGGTGCACTCACCTCTGGTAGTGACTTGAATTCGGTATGTAAAAAGGGGTTAGTGATGTTTCATTGCTGCTAAAAATGGCAAGTCCCTCTGTGTCCTTTTTTGTTCCTTAAAGCTCTCAGTGTACAAGTGGACATTTGGACCTTCTGTAACAAACAAAGGTGATATCTGAAGCATGTAAATTGGATATAAAAATTCTACTCTTAAAGAGTTGATCTAGAGTATGGCTAAACATCTATATATGCAATCTATTAAAAGAACTTAATTCGGCAATTATGTCTTGATCTGATTGCAGTTTATTCCTAATTAATCCCTATCCCCATTGACCTGTTTGTATCCTGTACCAGAAAGAGTGCAAAATGTACTTAAGACTAATATCTGCCCATTCCCCTTTCCTCATCTCTTCTACCCGTCTTGATTATGGTATCTTTATCCTAACTCTGTAGACTGAAGGCACATGATTCCCTCTAAAAAACCACTATTGATACCACTGCAGAAAAAAGCCAGCAACAAGTAGTGAGGTGGGCTTCTCCCCTCTCTTCCTAAATGCATGTTCAAAGATACTCCCTTATTGATCTTGAACATCTGTCAGATGAGTCATACATTGGATTATTTTTTATATACATGTATACACAATATTTCAAATTGAAAGCAACATCTCAGTGGATTCAAAACTACTACATACTGTTGTCTAAAACAAAATTTATAAACTGTACAAATGAAATGCACATATTGATATTTAAAATGCATAATTAAGAAAACCCTTTGGTGTTGTGTGTTTTTCTTGTATACCAATACTCAAGCCACTGATGTTGGCACTGTTTGGTTTTCTATTTTAACTCTGAAGGAGTGAATGTATTTCTGAATTTAATAATAATCTTGGCCAAAAGAAAGATTTCTAAATGTGTGGGGTCAAACTGTTAATCAAGTATGCTTCTACTACCGTCTCATAGTTGGGCACCAAGTGTATACCCTGGGTTGCTTAAGGGAATGTCCCTATTCTATAAAGTCAATAAAATAAAAATGGAGTAGTTATATATATGCAACATTGTATACAGAGGGGAGATACTGAATATTAACATTATCNTCTTCTTTTACGTTTTGTACCCTAGTATCTACTCTGCTTTTTAAATTTTCAGACTTCAGTTATCTTTGAATTGATCCAGTTTTCACATTGTTACCAGAAAAACCATATCTAATAAAGGTTTTAGTTAGTCCCATACACAGAATGAAAATTCTTATTTGGTGGTGTGAGGTTCCTGTTTCAAGAAACTGCACTGGCCTATCTTTAAGAACATTTACTGTTGAGCCAGCATTCTGGAAGTAGAGACAGGCAGATCTCTTAAGTTCAAGGACAGCCAAGGCTACACAGAAAAACCCGTCTCAAAACCGAAAAAAAATAATAAAATCTGTCTCGTGTAATATAATAAAATCTCCATTTATAGATTTTTTTTGATGTTAGAATTCATAACCATTTAAATAGTGTTCAAGTTGAATTTTTTTACCTAAATTTTCATTTTTTCCCATTACACTTAACTTCAAATTCGAAGTTTCTAGAAGATGATACTGGACCTTTTTCCCCCCAAAAAAAGTTATTAAAATTATGGGTAGGTATTTTTGTTTTTGAGACAGTGTCTCTATGTAACCCTTGCTTCCTGGAACTTACTGTGTAGACCAGGCTGTCTTTGAACTCTTAGCCTCCCTAGTAGGGAGCCTATGTCTCCATGCCCTGCAAAAGTAAATTTCTATTTTATGTGCATGGATGCTTTGCTTCCAAGTGCATGCAGTGCCCAAAGGGGCCACAAGGAGGGGGTCAGATACCGTAGAACTGGAGTTAACATGCTTATGAGCCACCATGTGAGTTCTGAGAATTGAACCTGGGTACTCTGGAATATCAGCTGGTGTACTTAACCTGAGACATCTCCTCAGCGACCTAGTTCTTGTAATTTGTGTATAGACTTTCTTTTCCCACTTAATTTAGATGCTGCTTTTCCTTTTCTATTAATTTATGAATGTGTTAGTGCCTTATATTCTTATCTCTAAAAGAGACCAGAGTGCATAGCAAGAGTGACCAACACACTATCTTACAATGTATGCTGTGCCTGTTGTAGGCCAGAAGACAGCATTAGAGTCAGCTGGGACTGAGTTAGGGATGGTTGTAAGCCACCCTTAGGGGTGGGCGAACCCAGATGCTCTGCATGAATAGGTACTCTTAGCTGCTGAGCCAACCCTCTACTAGCCTTGGGGCTTGGAACTTTCTGAGATAAGATTTTTATCATAGGATGCACTGGTCTTTTTAACTCTTGACACTTCTGCCTCTGTGTAAGATTACAGATCTGTGCCACTACACCTATGACCAGTTCTTTTAAGACATCTTGTAATTTTTTTTTTAACCCGCCAACAAGAGTTTTATTAGAAAGGGGGGGGGGGAGATGGCAGGGAGAGAGACAGAGAGAGAGACATCTTTTAATTTTTATCATTCATTTATGTGTATGTATCCAAGGAGGTCAGAGAGGTATCTAGCAAGTCCTGTGTACTGCCAAATAATGACAGGGAGTCTTAATTATGAAAGCTTGTCCTTAGCTTAGGCTTCTCCCAGTAGCTCTTATGTTACTTTTTCTGCTTGGCAATCCCACCTTTCTTCCTCTGTCCTAGAAGTCCTGCCTAACCCCTTCCTGCCTAGCTCTTGGCCATTCAGCTCTTTATTAAACAAATCACAGTAACACATCTTCATACAGTGTAAAGCAATATTCTGCAACAAGTGTCAGCTCTCTGAAGGTGGAGTTCCAGGCAATTGTCAGCTACTTGATGTGGGTGCCGGTCATCAAAGTCTGTNGTTTCCTGGAAGAACAATTTGTGTTCTAAAACATTAAGCCATTTCTCTAGCCTCAGATTTTCTTAAATTTGTGGGGTTTGGGCTGTATATGGTGCCCAAAAGACAAGAAGAGGGAACTCAGGAACTCAGGTTGCAGATGGTTGGTTGTGAACTATAATGTGGGTACTGAGAATTGAACCTGGGTTCTCTAGAAGTGGAGCTAGTCTGTCCAGCCCCAGAACAGAGGTTCTTAAATTGAACAATAGTGTTTCTCCACAGGCTTAATAGAGCTAGGTTGTAAGTAGCTAGCTAAAGTATATCAGTAACACTATAGGCTCCTTATATTTGAGTGCAGTATGATATGTGAGCAAGGCAGCTTAACAGTGATGAAAAGGCCTCACTTGTCTGGCCTGGAACTTTGTGGACCAGGATGGCAGCATAGAGACTCACCTGCCATTGCCTCCTAAGCACAGGGATTAAGTATGTGCACCACCATACTCAACTATTTTTTTAAAAACTGAGTTCTCTTAAATCAAGCAAACAGGGAAAAAGTAACTTTATGTGTCTGATAATGGTACAATGTACTCCATCCAAGTTGATCTACATGTACTACATGTACTTTTTTTGCCCCCCACCAGGAATTGACAAATTTTACTCAGTTTAAGCATACAAGAGGGACCAGAATATCCAAAACAATCTTGAAAAAGAACATGATTTAGTAATAACTGTAGTAGTACTGGTTTTGGCCAAAGAATAAAGAGCTGAGAAAGAAACCTTATGTGACCATTTAATAGGGAAGAATTAACAAACAACCTTGATGCAAGTGCCTACATGCAAAAGTATAGCATAGGTCTCTCAGCTCACATATCATATCCCAAAATTACTTAAATGGATCAAAGATCATAATTTTCGATTAGACAAAGCAGGAACACAAAAATTAGACTAAAATTTTATGGATTTGCCAGGTATGTTTCATATGTACAGGATTATAAATCTGGTACAACCTTGGCTGTTTAGCAAGATGTCTCTTTAAGGCTTTATTCCTTGGAGAATAAGTCCTTAAGATTGTAGCTCCAGTGACAACAGTGCTTGCCTAGCATGCATAAGGGTGAGTCCCAACATCAGCCTGAAAAGCTAACCCAAGAATATACTGGTACATCACAGATCTAATTAGTTGGTATCAAAAAACATGCAAACTCTAGTGGAAGGCTCTTAATTTAATCTAGCACCACCCAAACTTTACCAATAAAAGACAATTTTCAAAACAGGCAAGGCAAGGAGACATGGAGTTCCCAGATTTTCTCTAGTAGTATACACACATGTGTGAAGAATCAGTAGTCATTTCTGTTGATATTAAAATGGTTATAGAAGCACCATACCTAGCAGTTTCTTTAGTGAGTAGCCTGGGGTATGGAATTTACTCCATAAAAGATGTTCAGAAAGTTTTGATTATAAAATCATACCATCTATGGGTACAGAAAGTATATTTTTATTTTCAGTCCTGTACTGAAAATCTCAGATTTAAATAAGCAAAGCAAGCCAGTGTCAAGTAACCTAATCCAATGTCATGTCCCATTTTTCCCAAGGGCTAAAGAGCAATCACAAATTCATTTTGCATTCCTGGGAATTAAACTCAGGTGCATTCCAAGTACTTCTAAAGCAGTGGTTCTCAACCTATGGACCTTGACCCCTCAAGACGGACACCCTTTCACAGGCGTCGTATATGGGATATCCACATTACAATTCATAACTAGCAGAATTACATGAAGTAGCAACGAAATGATTTTATGGTTGGACGTTACCACAACATGAGAAACTATTAAAGGGTGGCAGCGTAACTAAGGTTGAGAACCACTGTTCTCAAGACATGGCTAAAATCCCATTATTGGCCAGGTGGAGGTAGAAAGACCTTGTCTCCAAGAGGAAAAAAAAAGGTGGCATACACCTGTCATGCCAGGGTTTGGGAGCTGGTGTCTGGTGGATCATTCATTCAAGATCATGTTATTGCCCCCCTACATAGCAAATCTGAGGCCACAAAAGACCTCTCAAAAGTAAAAAAAGAATGTTATGTTTAAACGTTCCAAATCCTGTTCNCTATTAAATGACATTTGCATACAATTACGTAATTATGCCTTGGTTAGAATAAACATAACTAAAAACCTGGAATGATGTTGGATCTGGTGGCATAGACCTGTACTCCTAGCACTCTGGAGGCTGAAGATGATCCCTATCAAGTTCACAGCCTCCTGGACTACTGCAAAGCTCAGTCTCAAACGGGTGAGGGTGAGAGTATGTAAAGCTTTTCAGTTCCAACTAGATTCAATTACAAATTCAGATATTTCCTACATGTTATTTTTAACATTTTACTCTTTTATCTATTCTATCATTATCTGACGCACAGTGCAGCTCACTCATCTCATCTTTACCGAGTACCACCTGAAATGCCTCATATTTGAAACGGTTTAAAAAAGGGTTGGGCCGAGAGCATCAATAAACATACCACACACGCCACAACTAATATCTCAATAGGCTTAAAGAACACGACAGATGCTTTCTCCATCTTTCAGTTCGGACACAACAGGGGAAGCACATACAAAGGTACGCGGCGACGCCACGTCGCTCGACTACTAACTTTAGAGCCACAACTTCACGGACACACCAGACCATTTGCACTGTGTCCCAGCGGAAGCTCGGCTCCGCCGGAATTGCAGGAGCAGTCTGCTTTCTGAAGCTCAACTTCCCACCGCACGGCCGTGCCCCGAGACCGGGAAAGGGCGGGCAGGTTCGGAACCCGGTGGCCGCCATCAGCGATAGGGACAGAAGAGCCCCAGAGTGAAGGCCTCGGCCGGCTCAGAGAGCCCCAAGAGAGCGCGTGGGCCCCCGTGCTGCCCTACCACCCCCTTCATCCTCCTTCCCAGTGGAGTAACATTGGTCAACAGCAAGGCAAGGCCATCCGGCTTCCGACACGCGCTCGGGCCAGCCCACCGGGAGCTCCGAAGCCGCCACCTCGGTCCTGTAGGGAAAATGGCGCCCATCACCCCATTTCCCTCCCGGGCAATCAAAAGGACCAACCTCCCTCCCTCGCCACAAAATGGCGCCTCCCGCTGGGGCCCCCGAATCGGCATAATTCACTCGTGGGTCGGGTGGAGTGGTCCGGGACGAGCGGCTCTTCCAACCAGTCAGACACACAAGCTCGGATTCAGCCCTTGGCGCCAGCCACTCAGGCGCGGGCAGGAGGGCGGAGCTACGGTGACGTACAGAAAGTGGGCGTGGTTAGCGGCTCTTTCCTGCCCGTCACTAAATTTGGACCAATAGAGAGCAAGAGTCTTCCGGTGAGTGACGTAATGACAACCCAATGGAGGCTAGGGGCGGGCTTCAGAATTGCTATGCGGGTTACGGGGCCTGGGGGCCGGGCGGCTGTTTCCTGTCCTGGTGCATGGTGGTCGGACGAAGGAATTGTTGGAAAATTTTCTCGGAGGTTCGTATATAAATGTGTTTTTACCCAGTGTGCATTATTCTCCGCCCGGCCGCCGCCCTCAGCGCGACGGCGCGGGCCCACTCGGGCCCTGGCTCTACCTCCGGCTCTGCTTCATGCCGGGCCCTAGGCCCGGCCGACCCCACGGCCGCCTTCGTAGCAGAGCCCAGGCAAAAGCGGAGTTTATTAATAACCCAAGGCCGCCACTCTGGGGCGGCGGAGCTTTTCCTGCTGAGGACGCCACCCTCCCCCCTCACGCCGCGCCCCGCCTGTTCCCCTCAGGGGCCCACTGAGGGGAGGGAGAGCAGGAGGGGAGGGTGGAGCTCTCGGGCGCCGGGCGGCTTTCCTCCGCCTGACCTTCCGCGCGGAGCGCGTCCCCAGGCGCGTTTGTCGGGCTGGGCCTCCGGGCCTCAGTTCACAGCAAGCCCCGGCAGGGGCGCGGGCCCTGCGCCTGGGGACACCGCCTGCGCGTCGTACCCGGGTTTCTTTCTATTCTGATCGTGGGCATATTTGTTCTTTTTCACAATTTTTCTTTAAAGGCCTCTGAGACCTAACATCGAATATTCAAAAGTAGCCATTTGTTATTTCCCTGTTTGCTTTCCTTTTGGCCAAAGAGCAGATGTTTTATAGTGGGACTTGCGTTCACTCTTTTAACTTTTTCCCTTCCATAACGTGTAATAAGTAGGAAAGAATATCACTGCCCAATTATTTTTGTTTAGAATCAAGCTTTGCCTTCACTTTTGAAATATCCAAATCAGCTGGCATAGTCTGTTGAAAATGTTAGTAATTGCACGTTTCAGATTGTGTTCAGTTTGGTCCTTAATTTTTCTAGGAATGACGTGTCCTGCTGTAGTTGGCAAAAACCTGTGTAACACTTTCTTCGTTCTAAGTCTATGAATATACATCAACAAGCATAAATTTAATCCTGACATTTTGACTATTTGGAGATTTAATCAACTCTACAAATATTCTCTTCCCTTTCATTTTAATTTTTTAGTTTATTTTTATTTTTATCTAGGCTTGGTGGCTCTGTCTATAATCCCAACATTCAGAGAGTCTTAGACTCGAGGAGTACCCCAAGTTCAAGGCTACCCTTTATTGCATAGTTGTAGCTAGGTACACATTGTGAGGTACTATCTCAAAATAAGTAAACGAATAACAACGTTTTTGACAGAATTCACATACCTTCAAATTCACCTTCTAAAACATAATCAAAACTGGGCCTAATAGTTCAACTTTGTAATCTTTGCTCCAAAGGCTGAGATAGGAGAAATTACCAATTCAAGGCCTGCCTTGACTACAGATGGAGTTTAAAGCCAATCTGAGCAACTTAATAGTGAGGCTGTATCTCAAAAAAAGTGAGAAGCAGGTTGGGGATGTAGCACAGTCGTAGAGTGCATGACCTGCCAGGTACAAGACCTTAAATTTAGCCCGTAAGAGGGCAAATGAACTCACCATGCTGCTGCATACCTATAATCCTAATACTTGCGAGTAGAGACAGGAAGGTCAGGGGTTTGAGGTCATTCTTGGCTTCATAATGAGTTAAAGTCCAGCCAGCCATGGCTACACAAGAGCTTGTCTCAGGAAAGAAAAACAAAAAAAACCAACTGGCCTGGGTGGTGCATGCCTTTAATCCCAGCAGGACTCAGAAAGAAGATAGATCTCTGAGTTCAAAGTCAAGGCTACTCAGAGAAACCTTGTCTCAAAAAGAAAAAAAACACCATAAATACTTGGCTGGCCTGGTGCCCAAGGAGGCCAGAAGAAGCTGTCAGGTCCCTTGGAACTGGAGTTACAGTGATTGTGAACCTCCATGTGGGTGCTGGGAACCAAACCCAGGTCCTCTGGAATAACAGCCAGTGATCTTAACCATAGCGCCGTCTCTCCAGCTCCCTAAGTTTATGTTTTTATTTATTTTCTCTGTATGTGTGTGTGCTACCGTGTACATGTGAACATGAGTAGACAACTTGGAGTATGTTCCCTCCCTCCGCCATGTGGGTCCCCAGGGAGTTAACTCTTGTCAGGCTTGGTAGCAGGCACTTTTCCCATTAAGTCACTATACTGGCCCTGTAGACACAGGATAATGTCCTAGTAATGGAGCTGTGTGGCACTCATCTGTAACCCCAGCAAGTGAGCAGCAGAGGATGATTGCTGCAGGTTCAAGGCCAGCCTGGGCTTCATTATGAGTTCCAGGCTAGCTAGCAGGGCTACACAGAAAGACCCTGACTCCAGAAAAGGAAGAGAGAGACAGAGAGAGAGACAGAGAGACACAGAGACAGAACAGGAATGAGATTGCATGTACCATTTACACTGCTAACAGCAAGTTTAGGGATTCTAATTTCTCCACATCTTTGCAACTTTTGTTTTTGTTTTTGGAGACAGGATATCTCCATTTAGTCCTAGCTGTCCTGCTTTGTAAAACAGGCAGGCCTTGAATTCACAGAGATCCTCCTGCCTCTGCCTTCCAAGTGCTGGAATTATGCCCAGCCTTCTTTTTGCCAGTTCTTATTACTATTGTAGCCATTCCATTGAGTATGACATAGTGGTATTTCTTGTGGGTTTGGTTTGCATTTCTTTGATTGCTAGTGAAGTTGAACATTTGTTGTTCATTTGTTTCTTGACTATTTATCTTTGGAGAAATGTCTNTTTGTATCCTTTCCCTATTTAAAAGTTGGATTAGGGCTAGAGAGATGGCCCAGCAGTTAAAGGCTAGGTTCACAACCAAAAAGTTAGATTATGTGGCAAGTTATAAAGCTTGATTATGTACTCTTTTTTTTTTTAGCTTTATTACACTTTATGTGTGTGTTTGTGTGTATGTGTGTTTGTGTGTATGTGTGTGTGTGTGTGTGTGTGAGAGAGAGAGAGAGAGAGAGAGAGAGAGAGAGAGAGAGAGAGAAGAGAGAGTGTGTATGAGTTTGAGTGCTCATGTATGTCAAAGGACAAGTTGTGAAAGTCAGTTTTCTCCTTCCTCTACACGAAATCCAGGAATTGAACTCAGGTTGTTAGGCTTGGCTATATGGGAGAGCACTTATCCTAGATTCGATCCTTTGAAGTGGGGTAGGGGGTGGATGGACTGGAATATTGAAAGTCTCTTCTCTCAACATTTAATTTCTGGGAGTAAATCATTTGAACTTATATACATGATTGCTTGCTTTGTTATTATATACAGTTTTTAAGACCTGCGTGTAATCATACCAGGCATACTCTTCTGCCGCTCGCTTTTTTCCTCAATGTGTATCTTAGGCACATTTCTCACCATTTTCTGTAGATCTCTCTTTTTACTGCTGGCTAGAGATCAAACCCACAGTCTTGCAGATGGTAGCCAGGAGCTTAGAGCAAAGCTGTGTCTTGAGAGGTGCTTTCTTTTTACTGTCTCTTGCTTCATTTATTAGCATATTTAACACGTCTTTTTGGTGGACTTTTAGATTGTTGATGACTTTTTGCTATTGCAAATAATGTTCCATTGAACTGTGCACACTTATACAAGTGTTTTTTAAATTTTCATTATAATTTATTTATTTGAGGGAGGGCATACACTTGCTATAGTGCCTGTGTGGAGGTCAGAGGACAACTTGAGAGAGTCTCTCTCCTTCCCCTCTGTGTGTCCCAGGGATCAGATTCAGGTCATCAAGTCATTAGTGGCATCTGCTGAGCCACCTCTCGGGCCCTCGGGAGTGTTTAGTAAATACTATTAATCATATGGTTGGACATCTTTGTGTTTGTTTATTTTATGGATGGACATGATAGTACATACCTTTAATTCCAGCACTTGAGAGACAGAGGGAGGTGGATATCTGAGTTCAGGCCAGCCAGGATTGCATAGTGAGACTATCTCAAAAAAACAAAACAATCAAAAAGATTTATTATTTTAATTATGTGTTTATTGATGGATCTGTATATGAGTGTTGTCCATGAATGCCTGTGGATTCTCTGAAGCTGTAATTACAAGCAGTTGTGAGCTGTCTGATGTGGGTGCTGGCAATTGAACTTGGGTCCTTTCCAGGAGCAGTTTGTACTCTTCTTAATGGCTGAGCCTTCTTTTTAACAATTGGTATCAAGTTGTCCAATTACAGTGGTTTTTTTTTGGGGGGGGGGTTTCGAAACAGGGTTTCTCTGTGTAGCTTTGGAGTCTATCCTGGAACTCGATTTGTAGACCAGGCTGGCCTCGAACTCACAGAGATCTGCCTGCCTCTGCCTCTGCCTCCCAAGTGCTGGCTTTAAAGGCATGAGCCACCACTGCCCGGCTTGTGAATTTTTTTTAACTTCCACACTGTACTAATTTAATGTCCAGTTTTTGTCCTGTATAGCCCTGGAATGAGGTTTTTGGTTTTTTTGTTTGTTTGTTTTGTTTTTGAGGCAGGGTATCCTGGTGTAGCCTTGGCTGTCCTGGAACGAGCTCTGTAGACTAGGCTAACTCACAGAGATCCTCCTGCCTCTGCCTCCCAAGTGCTGAGATTAAAGGCATATGCTACCACGCCCGACTCTGGAATGAGTTTCTTAAAAATGAAGTTTACTGGGCATGCTGGTGTTAAAGCACTCAGGTAGCATGTATGAGGCCTTGAGTTCTGTACCCTGCACCTCCAAAAAAGGGGCAAAATAATGGTAGCAACATATGCACCAAGGAAGACTTTTTTGTTTATTTGTTTTTGTTTTTTGAGACAAGGTTTCTCTGTATAGTTCTGGCTGACCTGGAACTCGCTTTGTAGACCAGGCTGGCCCTGAACTCACAGAGCTCCACCTCCCTCTGCCTCCCAATCGCTGGGATTAAAGGCATGCACCACGGCCAGGTATGAAGACTTCTTTCTGAATTCTCTATTTCTGTGATAGCGTGCACTTGGCAGTGAGGTGTATATTTACATATGTCAACATTGTATACACACACTGTTGAGTAGCTTGCCAATGGTGAGGATCTTAAGGAAAATGTAAGGATGAACTTACAAAGGTAGGTGGGAAACTGAGCTTCTGCTCANTTGAGGTTAATCTATAAACAGTGTGATGCGGGGTTCAGTTCTGAAAGGATTCTAGTCTAAGATTTCACTGCAAGGGTCCTAAATTTTTCCTCTTCTTTAGAGGACCCTAATCTAAAGTGTTTTTGTTTGTTTTGTTTTTCAGAGCTACTGAACCCAGGGCCTTTGCTTTGCGGAGCAAGCATTTTACCACTAAACTAAAGCCCCAACTTCTAGAATATTTTTTAAAAGATTTATTTTTATGTGCATTGTTGTTTTGCCTGCATGTATATGTCTGTGTGAGGGTGCCAGATCCCCTTGAGCTGGAATTACAGACAGTTGTAAGCTGCCATGTGGGTGCTGGGAGCTGAACCCGGGGCCCCTGGAAGAGCAGCCAGTGCTCTTAAGCCACTGAGCCATCTCTCCAGCCCCCGCTAGAATATTTTTAAGGAATGTTTTTAACTTTTTTTTTCTGAGTTAGTAGAGCGTTTGCCTGGTATGGATGAGGCCCTGGTTTCATCTACCAGTGAACAAACCCAATGTTGTATTGCATACCTGTAATCCCAACACTGAAGAAGTAGAAGCAGGAGAACCAGAAGTTCAGTCAAGGTCATTCTTGGCTACATAACAAGACCAGCATAGGCTCTATGAGATACTGTCTAAAGAAAACATGGGGGCGGTGGTGGCGCACACATTTAATCCCAGGACTCAGGAGGCAGAGGCAGGCGGATCTTAGTGAGTTCAAGGCCAGCCTGGTCTACAGTGTTAGTTCCAGGACAACTAGGACTACACAGAGAAACCCTGTCTCAGGGGAAAAAAAAAGAAAAGAAATGTGTTAACTTAAATGGGGCTGGAGAGATGGCTCAGTGGTTAAGAGCACTAGCTGCTCATTCAGAGGACCTGGGTGCAATTCCCAGCACCCACTTGGTGGCTCACAACTATCTCTAACTCCAGTTTCAGGGGACCTAACATTTTCATGCAGACAAAACACCAATGCACATAAAATAATTTTTGAAAAAAAGAAAGAAAAGAAAACATGGAGTAGGGGGCAGGATGTAGCCTGGAGCCTATAGTATCAGCTCTTTGGAATCAGCCAAGAAGGACGTAGGTTCAAGCACAACTTGGACTGTCTACTTGGATTCTACTTGGATCCTGACAGCACATGGTAGCTATAAAAATTTGTACTTTTTTGTCCAACAGTTTTAAATCTTTTTGTTTGTTTGTTTGTTTTTGAGACAGGGTTTCTCTGTGGAACAGTCATGGCTGTCCTGGAACTCACTTCGTAGACCAGGCTGGCCTTGAACTCACAGAGATCCACCTGCCTCTGCCTCCCAAGTGCTGGGATTAAAGTCGTATACCACTACCGACTGGCTGTCCAACAGTTTTAATCCTGGCAGCTTAATTTATTTATTTTTCTGAGACTGTGTGTGTGTTTGTGTGTGTGTGTGTGTGTGTGTGTGTGTGTGTGTGTGTGTGTGTGTGTATGTCACATGCCATAGCACTTATGTGAAGGTCAGGGGAATTGGTTCTCTCTTTCTATCATATGGGTATCAGGAATTAAACTCAAGTTGTTGGGTTTGATGGCAGGTACCCAATAAGCCATCATACTGGTTCTTAATGATTTTTTTATTTGTTTGTTTTGGTTTTGGTTTTGAAGACAGGTTTCTCTGTAATAGCTGTGGCTGTCCTGGAACTCTATAGAACAATCTGGCCTTGAACTCACAGAGATCTGCCTGCCTCTGCCTCCTGAGTGCTGGAATTAAAGGCGTGTGCCACCACTGCCTGACCTAAATGATTTTTTTGTTGTTGTTGTTTGTTTGTTTTTTGAGACAGGGTTTCTCTGTGTAGTTTTGGTGCCTGTCCTGGATCTCACTCTGTAGACCAGGCTGGCCTTGAACTCACAAACTAAATGATTATTTTTAATAAAACAATATGTGCCTAGTACATAATAAGAAAAATGATAAATGGCTTGTAAGGAAACAAATTTGTCTTGTTTGGTGCTAGGAATTGAACCCAGGGTGGTGTGCATATTAAGCATTTAGTCATGTGAACTTTATACCCTCTGCTCTTAATTTACTAAAACAGTAACAACCCACCTCCCCTCAATTTTTTTTTTTTCTTGGATTTTCAAGACAGGGTTTCTCTGTTTAGTCCTTGCTGTCCTGGAACTCACTTTGTAGACCAGGCTGGCCTCGAACTCAGAGATCCGCCTGCCTCTGCCTCCTGAGTCCTGGGATTAAAGGCGTGCACCACCACCGCCCGGCCTGCCCCCAAAATTTTTTATGTGAGTGAAGAATGATCATTATGAGTATATTTTGACTTAAAAATTTATAGAAGTGAAAATGCTGTAGACTATAATTTTAGAGAGATCATTTTTGTAGTTTATTAGAAATTAATTATTAGAGCTACAGGTAGTTGTGAGCTGCCATCTTGGATGCTGGGAACTGAACCCAGGTCTTCTGCAAGAGCAATAAGCACTCTTAATGGATGAGCCCTCTCTGTAGACGTGAAAAAGAAAAGGCTTTTTGTTTGATTGGTTTTTGAGACAGGGTTTCTTGGTGCCTGCCCTGGCACCATCTCTGTAGACCACACTGGCCTCAAACTCACAGGGATCTGTCTACCTTTGCCTCCTGAGGGATTAAAGGTGTGTGCCACCATGCCCAGCTTTGAAAAAGAAAAGTTTAGAAGGATAAAAATCATGGCAGTTCATGACTACACTGTTGTAAGTTTAAGAAAAAAATTTAGTCACTGGGGGGTTTGAAAAATTTTCCTGTGCATATCTCAATGTGTTGGAAATAGACAAGTGCAGATGACAAACCTGTCAGAGCATAAAGATGAATTGGCAGCCTTAGTAGTATGTGTGTGTGTGTGTGTGTGTGTGTGTGTGTGTGTGTGTGTGTATGTATGTAGTGATGTGCTTATTCTGAGAATATATTTGATTTCAAAGGAATGCACTTGTGTGCTTGTGGCTCCCATAACCAATGTTGGGCATCAAGGTGCGGGCCTTGAATCTTCACCACATGCTCCCGTCAGTAACCTCTAGGTTTTTGACAGTTATGCTTAATTTTGACCCACTTGTCTGACTGGTGCTGGATAAACTTCATCTTGGGCTTTACCAGAATTCATCCAAAATATAGAGCATGAGATAGCAGCCACCTCCAGATGCAGATCTCATGATGTAGACCAGGCTGATCTTTAACTTACAGTGATTCACCCGCCTCTGCCTCTTGATTGCTAGCATTGCACGCATGTACCACCACAGCTTCATCAGTGTTTTTGCATATATAGTAGGTGTTATGATACATGGCACATGGGACCCCAAGGGTATCCCGCGCGTGCAGGGAAATATGCTGGCATGCTGTGCAGACACAGTGGTGGGCTGGCAGACACTCACTCATGACCCAGACACTGCATCTGTGCAAGATAGGAAAGAGGGAGAGAAGAAAAAGGATGTCGAGGGTACACACCTCCTGGGAAGAAAAGCAGAAGAGAGAGGGGAAGGGGAGGGATTTTTCTTTAAAATGAGGCTTTTACATCAGGACATAGGGCAGCGCCAAGGGGTGGGTCAGAATTCTAACATTGGTTTCCCAGGGGCGGGTCAGAATATTAACAGTAGGTCTTCCCCTGTTGCTGTGTAGGTAGTATTCTATCAGGAATTCATTACCTCTTGTTTACCCGCTCTTTTATGGATGGACATTTAAATCCTTTCTAGTTCAGAATTATCATCAACTATATAAATATTCTTTTTTTTCCCCCAGAGGTGAGCATCAAACCCAGAGCCTTGTTGTTGTCGTTGTTTTTTTAAAGATTTATTTATTATGTATACAGAAGAGGGCGCCAGATCTCATTACAGATGGTTG
>LZPO01107899.1:750844-766142 GCA_001675575.1 Neotoma lepida
TGGAGTTCCTGTTCTGTTACTTATTAAATGAGGTAACCTCAGTGCAGATAACATGCCATTGCATAGTCTTTACACAATGATGTCATTGTGTAGCAATAACTTGCTGTCAATCACGTGTGTAAAAGACTGAGTAAGTTAGTAGATTGTGTGTACAAGCCATTCTGGTTTTGTGGTTAATGTTTATAGAGATTCTTTTATTACCTTCAGGAATCTTAAGTGACTTCAGGAACTTGGTATAGACTTGCCCAAGTCTGTCTTTGTGTATAATTCCTTCCTTTGTGTCCCTGGTAGTATGTGCACAGTAGCACAAATCATTCCATCTAAGTGTAAAGGAAAGGCCTCCCCAAATCAGAACAATTAAAGTTGATGGATAGGGTTTGATTTGGCTTGGCTTGGCAGAAGTGAAGATAGAAGAATTAAGAAGAGGTCCTGAAAACTGTTTTCATAGTTTAAAAAAATAAAAATAGGCTTTTGTTTGGTTTTTTTTTTTTTGAGATAAGGTTTTACAACCCAGATTGGCCTTGAACTCCCTGTGTAGCCAAGGCTGCCCACCTCCACTTTCTAAGTGGTAGAATGGCAGGCATGCATCCCGGCTCTCAATTCAGTTTTCTGTTTCACATTTTAAATCTCTAATGTCATCTAAATAGATTGGTTAGTTGGTCAAATAAATTATTCATTTATTTTAAACAGGTCAAGGTGATGATGTTCTTAAGGGGTCGCAGATCACATATGTTACAGGTGTAGAAGGAGAGGACATTGTATCTACACAAGTAGCCACAGTAACCCAGTCTGGGTTGAGTCAACAAGTTACACTTATATCCCAGGATGGGACTCAACATGTAAGTATATACTAAAAGCCAAGAAAGCTAAATATTTCTCTGCACCTGGGATTGAAAGACAGGCTGAGTCCCCATGGAGGAAACCCTTGAGTGGCAAAGCATGAAGTTTGGACTTCAGCCTGTAGGCCAGTGCTTCTCAAGCTTCTTAATGTTGTGACCCTTTAATACAGTTCCTCATGTTGTGGTGACCCCCAACCACAACAATTATTTTCTTTTTTAAAGATTTATTTATTATGTATACAGAAGAGGGTGCCAGATCTCATTACAGATGGTTGTGAGTCACCATGTGGTTGCTGGGAATTGAACTCAGGACCACTGGAAGAACAATCAGTGCTCTTAACCTCTGAGCCACCTCTGCAGCCCTGCACAACAATTATTTTCATTGCTACTTCATAACTGTAATTTTGCTACTGTTTTGAATCATAATGTAAATATCTTAGGCAACGCCTGTGAAAGGATTGTTTGACTGCCCCAGGAGTCACTACCCACACGTTGAGAACCACTGCTATAGGCAGTGGTAGATCTCCCAGAGGTTTTCTATAGTCTGCTGAAAAAGATAGTATGAAGTGTGAAGTAATAATAGTAGAGGATATTTATGTCCGTAGAATCCAAATAGTGTTGACTGTGTGACTCACAGGTGAAGTGACAAAGATCAGAACCACAAGAAGACTATGAGCTTCAAAAGTAATGGTTCTGAGCTGGGGAATGGCTCAGCAGTTAAGAGCACTGGCTTCTCTTCCAGGGGTCCTAAATTCAGTTCCCAGAACTCACATGGTGGCTCACAACTGCCTATAATGGAATCTGATGCCATCTCCTGGTGTGCAGACATATATGTAGACAAAATACTCAAATATATAAAATAAAGTGCTGGGTGGTGGTGGTATATCCCTTTAATCCCAGCACCCAGGAGGCAGAGGCAGGCGGATCTCTGTGAGTTTGAGGCCAGCCTGGTCTACAGAGAGAGTTCCGACAGCCAGGGCTACACAGAGAAACCTTGCCTAGGGGGAAAAAAAGAGCAGTGGAATGGGTGCTCTCTGAAAGCCAAACCTGTCGTCGTTTTGTACGCGCCAGTAACCTAAAAGAACTCTGCACTCTGCTTTGATGTGATTTTTAAAGTTTTGCTAGAGTTATTTTAGTTTTGGTGAAACAAAACACAAGCACATGGACTACGGGGGTGGGGTGGGGGATGTCCCTTGATTCTCTTGTGTTCTGTCTTCCATGGAGAGCTCTCTTCCTGCCCATCTGTGTTAGAGCTTGCCTCCTACAGTCAGTATACCCTTTAGTTTTTGTTTTGTTTTGCTTGTTTGGTTGGTTTGGTTTGGTGGCTTTTGACACAGGGTTTCACTATGCAGCCCTGACTGGCTTAGAACTCTATGTAGACCAGGACTTGAATTTACAGAAATCCTCCTGCCTCACCCACCAAGGTCTGAGGTTACAGTTGTGTGTCACCATACCCCACCTTTCTTTGTTTTCATAACTTTTGTTTTTAAAACGGTTTCATGTAACTCAGGTTGGCCTGGAATTCTGTGAGGCTAAGGCTGACCTTGATTTCTCAGTCCTCCTGCTTTCATCTTGCAAGTGCTGAGATTACAGTTGTGCCACCACTCCTGTCCTGGTTTTGTAACTGTTAACATGCTGATATTAACTAGGAGGCAGAACATTCAGAATTGAGAAATGCCAACGCCTTCATACCATCACATGCTCCCATATCCCCTACCTTTGTCCTGTGCTTCCACACAGTGCTTTGTGGCCACTGACTAACAAGCAAGATTAAACATATTTGCCTAACCCAGTGTTTGTTCCTCATCTGTCCTGACACTTTCTCTAAATCAGATAATTGATTACATACAGAATCTGTCTGATGTTGTCTGATCCAGCTTTCCTCCCTTCAGGAGCAATTTCTTCTGCAGCAACTCCAAAACAGCCTCTAATGAGCTGTGATGATCTGACAGTTTCTCTTGCGGGCAGCCAGTAGCTCTAGTGTTTATGGGGAACCCATCTCTATACCATTCATTCATGGCTCTCAAACCCTACAAAGTAAGGCTAATTCTATCCCAAACTGTCATCCCAATGTTATGTTCTCTCTAAACTTAGTCCTCCATTTCTTTCAGGAATTTTATTTCATTCTCTGAGTCATTCAGATATTTTTGGCCTCCTATTCTATGAAGACTTTTTTTTTTTTTTTTTTTTTTTTTTTTTTTTTGGTTTTTTGACACAGGGTTTCTCTGTGTATAGCCCTGGCTGTCCTAGAACTTGCTTTGTAGACCAGGCTGGCCTCCAACTCACTGAGATCCACCTGCCTCTGCCTCCAGAGTGCCATGATTAAAGGCTTGCGCCACCCCATGAAGACTTTTTTTAGATAGTTTGACTAGTGCAAAAGAGTGCTGTCACAGTCTAGAAAGAGAGACATTTCTGACATAGTCAAGTGATAATTTCTCATGATCCAGGGTAAATATTTGAAAGGTATATGAACTACTTTGGCAGCCTGGGAGAGAGAATAAGTAATCGGTCAAGAAATCTTAGAATGTATCTTCTCATAGAAGGTAATTCAGTGGGGATTGAAGGATTTCATGAGCTTGCCAGGCAAAGCCATGAAAATGTGACAGTGTGACCCCTTCTGGGGGCTGTATATGGCTAGTAGTGGCTGGGGTACCAGATGCAGATTTGAGGTGATAGAGATGGGGTTAAGAACATTTGAAAGAAGTTGAAAGGTAGGGCTGGAGAGATGGTTCAGTGGTTGAGAGCACTGACTGCTCTTCCAAAGGGCCCAAGTTCAATTCCCAGCACCCACATGGCATCTTACAACTGTCTGTAACTCCTGTTCCAAGGGATCCAACACCCTCATACAAACATACATCTAGGCAGAACACTAATACAGATGAAAAGAAGCTGAAAGGTGAAAAGTGCACACAGGATGTCTAGACCATAGGAAACAGAGGTTTGTGCAGGATGCAAGGTGTCAAGTTAGAGGTGGCTGGAGGGGGAAGAATTAGGCCCAGTATCTGTAAAGATATTAGATTATGGCAGAAATAAGGGTCTAAGCTGGGCGTAATGGCTCACAACTGTAATCCCAGTAAGCAGGAAGCTGAGGCAGGAGGATTACTGCAGTGTTCCAGGCCATTGTGGGCAAAACAAAACAAAACAACAACAAAAAAAAACCAGATGTTGACTTGTCTGCTGAGTTAAAGAGTTTATTCCATTGTAAAAAGTTTTTTTGCCCCCATACAGTAAACTTATGTGAGGGTTAGGCTCTGTCCTTAGTTAAGATTGCCAAATGTAACAAGAAATATTATCTGATTTGTAAAATGCACTGTATTTGCAGGTCAACATATCTCAAGCTGACATGCAGGCCATTGGTAACACCATCACCATGGTAACACAGGATGGCACACCTATCACGGTCCCCACTCACGATGCAGTCATCTCCTCAGCAGGAACACACTCTGTGGCTATGGTCACCGCCGAGGGCACAGAAGGACAGCAGGTAACTACTTTTGTTCACTGTTAGTACATATATCGCTGCCAGAACTTGCACAGAAGCTGTGCCGTACATTCCTATTTAGGCATGTGAACTTCAGGTCAACTTCCAGTTTTATAACTTCTTTTGCCAATTAGTCCTCAAAGTTATTTTTTTTCTCTATCTGTAAAGTAGGAATGATAGTTACATCAGCACCATAAAGTTCACAGTAGGATGGAAGCAATGAGGGACTGGAGAGACAGCTCAGTAGTTACAAGAGAGCGCTCGCTGCTCTTCAGAGGACCCAAAGTCAGTTCCCAGCATTCACATTAGGCCTTTTTTAGGTTTTTCAAGACAGGGTTTCTCTGTGTAGCTCTGGCTGTCCTGAAACTAGCTCTATAAACCAGGCTGGCCTTGAACTCATAGAGATCTGCTTGCCTCTGACACCCAGTACTAGGATTAAAGGCATATACCACTATGCCCAGCCACTTAAGCATCTTACAACTGCCTATAACTCAGCTGGCCTCCAAGGGTACCCCCACACACACATAGCATATACTTCTGTAGACATAAATACATTAAAATTAAATTTTATCTAAAAACACACATACAGTCCCGGGCAGTGGTGGCACATGTCTTTAATCCCAGCACTTGGGAGGTAGAAGCAAGCAGATCTCTGTGAGTTTGAGGCCAGCCTGGTCTACAGAGCGAGTTCTAGGACAGGCTCCAAAGCTACACAGAGAAACCGTATCTCGAAAAACAAAAAACAAACAATCAAAAAACAAAACAAAAAACAACTAGAGCTAAGCATGCAGGAGTAAGCCTTTAGTCCAAGCACTTGGGAGGCAGAAGCAAGCAGATCTTTGAGTTTGAGTCTAGTTGGTATACAGAACAATTTCCAGGCTAGCCAGGGCTACATAGTGAGACCTTGTCTCAAAAACAAACAAAAACACCACCAGAACAAAGCTAGAGAGATGGTTCAGTGGTTAAGAACACTGGCTATTCTTCCAGAGGACCTGGTTCAGGTCCCAGCACACACGTGGCAGCTCATAAGCACCTGTTACTCCATCCCCAAGGGATCTGATGTCCTCTTCTGGCTTCTTCTGGCATGTGGAATGCAAATGGTACACACGTACACACAGGCAAAACACCCATACACAGAAAATAAAAGTAAGTAACTCTTAAGCTGTAATTGTGGCAAGAGGCTTCAGGAGACACTGCAGAGATGCATGAGTCTAAGGTGCTGAGTATCTCTAAGGAGATGTTGCTGTTGGTCAGTCATGTCACCAGTCCTTCCAGGCTCCCCAGCTAAATTGAAAGCTAATTGTAAATACAAAAGGAGACTTTAGTCCAGTCCATACTCAGGAATAAATAGGCATCTGTGGTGTGAATTAGCTGACATTTATAACTTCCTCAGCATCCACTTAGGATAGCAGAACCTGGGGACAGCCTCACCTTCCTAGCCAGTGAAGTTAGACATGACAGATCCATTTCTGTCGTACTCTGTGAGAGGCCAGCTCCCATTTTTACCCAGGGTACTCTTGAGGAGAGAGGGATGAGAAACTTGTAGATAGACTGATAGGCCTAGCCAATGAGAGGAAAGACAGAAACACAGGANAGCTTCAGGAAGACCTAGGTCAATACCCAACGGCCCAGAACTTTATTCAAAAGGGCTTTTTATAACAANGCCANGGGNNGNGGCAAAAGACCTCCCCCTTGCTAGATACAGCCAAGTGTAGACCCTTCCAAACACCTGGTACCCAGGCCCATGGTCCAGTCATCCTTTTATGCAGTCCTGCTGGGTAAAGCAAGCTCAGATCTCACTAGGAAACCTCTGTGGTCTCCCACAGTACTCTCTACCTGTTTTGCCATCGACTTATTTCATGATCATAGGTAAATCCTTTCTGAGGGAGCCTTAACTTCCTCAAATGAAAGAGTCCAGCCTAGACAATGCATAAGGTCTGTTCAGCAGGAAGTGCCTACGCATCTCTGGTCCCTCACACAAAGTAGACTTCAATCTATTTGAGTCATAGATAATTTTTTTCATGTGTGTTTTGTTCATTTTGCTTCACTTAAGGTTGCAATTGTGGCTCAAGACCTGGCAGCATTCCATACAGCCTCTTCAGAAATGGGACACCAACAACATAGCCATCACTTAGTAACTACAGAAACCAGACCTCTGACCTTAGTGGCAACATCCAATGGCACCCAGATTGCAGTTCAGGTGAGTACAGGTTAGGTGGAGAGCAGCAGTACATCATTCTCACCCTGGCTCTCTGGGTCTCATGTAACTTTTCTGTTTATGCCATGTACAACATCATCTGGGTGCCTAACTTGCTTTAAGACAATACTATAATGACCAGAAGCCAGGCAGTGGGGGCGTGTGCCTTTAATCCCAGCACCCAGGAGGTAGAGGCAAACTGAGCTCTGTGAGTTCAAGGCCAGCCTGCATTACATCATTCTAGGACAGCAAGGCTATATAGAGAGACCCATTCTCAGAACACCACCACCTCTGTCCCCTGAAAAAAAAAAAGACCCAACCTGGGCTGGGGGTATGGCTCAGTTGGTGGAGTGCTTGTTTGGTGTGCTTGAAACCCCAGGGTCTACCCCCAGGACCACATAAACCAGGCCTGGTAGCTCAAGTGGAGGCAGGAAGATCAAAAGTTGAATGAAGGGCATTGGCCTAAGCTGTATGAGGCCTTAATCAGAACACGAACTAGCAGTGTTCTTTACTACCTTTGCTTCGCGCATTCTTGGGGAATTTATAGCAAGAGAAAATTGTCAGTTGTGTGTCCTTGTGGTACTCAGACAGCCATCTTCACTGTCAAGATGGAGTTTAAGGAGGCAGGGTTTTATAAAGCACATGGGAGCTACTCCTTAGAGGTGACCCTGCTGTTGAACAAACCCTCAGTGGTTCCTCCAAGAGTGCCCACACAGCCCCAAAGTGAGGTGTGTCAGAAGACATGGAAGGAGCATTCTCTGGGGAAGAGTCCCTGTTCCCAGCAGAAAATACACTCCAGGTGCACAGACCCTCTGTACAGGGAGTGCTTTCTCCTTATGCTTACTTGACAAACAGGGAGATGCCAGCCGTTGGTTAGTTTTCTTTAGTGCATGGATGCCGAACTAGCTGCTGAGCAAGTGCTCCATTGGCTATGCTGACTTGGTGTTTGAAGAATGTAAAGTAAATAAGTAATTGTTCTCATATGTAGAAGTTTTGATTTTATCTGTTAGTGATCAAGTTAACTAATATTTTAGCAATCCCAAGATCAGAATTACAGAAAGACACTTATACCATTAACAATCTTCTAGCATGCATCACCCAGACCAGGGCTCTGGATTATTGATGTTCGGTATGCTCTGCTTTCAGCTTGGAGAACAGCCGTCTCTGGAAGAAGCCATCAGGATAGCATCTAGGATCCAACAAGGAGAAACACCAGGGTTGGATGATTAATACTCAGAACCACAGAGCAATAAAGTAGGAGGAAGGAGCCCTCCATCTTGTGGCTGCAGAGATCCCTGAGGCCCGGCCTGGCAGAGCAGAAGTTCCATTCCTGAAGCACTGTACACATTTTTATGCAAGAGTGGAGAACATTTTCTTCTTGACACTTTTGTGTACATAGCCCCCGGAATAAATTCCCAGAGTGATTCATTGTGTACAAGGAAGTATGAAATTAGGGCACTACAGCAATCCTTCATGTTACTCTTTATCACACGGCAGACTTCTGGAATCTACCCACAAGACCATCCAGGTCTATAGAGAGTCAAGATGAGATTTTAACCTACTGTGAAAACAAAACAAAACACAAAGGCTGTATCCAATGTGCCGAAGGTTCTACATGTCACAATCATAACTTCAAAGCCATCACAGAAAATAAAGGATGCAAGCCTTCAGATGTCCCTCCAGTTAGTGTCTGGATTTTTTTCCCACCATACACCCCTTTTTATTTGTATTTCAAGAATTGAAGACTTCATTTATAGTGTCCCATCCCTGTTATATAAAGCTTCTTCAAACTAAAATGCTAATTATTTTAGCATTACATTGGATTGTGTACAAAATTTTAAAGTTTGGTTATTTTAAAGTAAAACATTAAATCCAATGTTTGAAGCTAGGCATGGTAGCTTGTGCCTGTAATCCCAGTGTTGAGGAAGCTGAGGCAGGAGGAATACCATAAATTTGAGACTAGCCTGGACTGTGTAGTGAATTCCAGGCCAATCTAGACTACAGAGTAAATACTTCCTCAAAAAACAATGAATATCCAGTGTTTGGGTTGTTAAAGAGTCTACTCAGCCTTCTGATTTTTTGCTACTGTTTTTTATGGTTATCAACTATAAGAGTTTCCCATGGGTCTGGCCTAGGCTTACAGTCCTGTGGCTGGGAATGGATTTACTGAAAAAAAACTGGGTTAGTAAGTTGTGTAAATTATTTATTTTTTGCTCTTAAGCTTTTGTTTTAAAGCTTATTTACCCTAAAGTTTATTATTGATTTTTAATACAGCAGTTTTTAAAACAATAATTTTTGTTTGTTTCATTAAATGGTCTGGTGTTGGAGAATGTTGCACAAGGACCTACAAATGTAACAGCGTAACCCTGTACACACAGGCCAAGAGGATATCCTGGGTAGGCAAAAAACAAGCACTTCTCTGTATAGTACTGTGTACTCAACAGTCTTGGGAAAACAAGATTTATTGTCTCCAACTTACCAGGCCTGGCGGTTCTAAAAGGCAGGGCGGGCCAAGATTGGACAGCCCTGGCTTTCTGCCTCCCTGTCCACTGTACCTCAGTACCTCAGTACCTCGATAGTCNGAACGTAAGTCGCTGTACCAGGGGAATCAAGATGACTTTGTTTGATAGCTTCTGCTTGCTTAATAGCAAGAGTTGAAAGNCTTTTTTAAAAAAGATTTATTTTGAGGGGCTGGAGAGATGGCTCAGCGATTGAGAACACTGGCTGCTCTTCCAAAAGACCTGAATTCAATTCCCAGCACCCACATGGCAGCTCACAACTGTTTGTAAGGTTCCAGGACTTATGACACCCTCACACTGACATACACACAGGCAAAACACCAATGAACAAAAAAACAAAAATTAATTTTAAAAAGTGTTTATGTGTATGGGTATTTTGTTTACATGTGTATCTATGTACCGTGTATGTGCAATACCCATGGAGATCTGAAGAGGGCATTAGAAACACATTAGAATTCCTTGGAACTGGAATTGCAGACAGTTGTGAACTACCGTGGGTGCTGGTAGCTGAGCCCAGGTCCTCTGCAAGAGTTGCTAGCACTCTTTAACAGCAAAACCATCTCTCCGGCCCCTTGGTTTTTGTTGTTATTTGTCCTGTTCTGTGTTTTGTCTTGAGGACAAGGTCTCACTCTATCACTCTGCTTCACCCGGAGCTGAAGCCTCCTGCCATCTTCGCTGGGATTCCAGGCAGAATTCACCACACCATTGTCTAATGTTGAGAGCTCAGCAATGGACCCTTCAGGGCTTTCAAAAGGGAAGGCCAAAGGTATCTCAGCCACCACTCCTATCTTTCACCCAGCTCGGGGTATCAGAGACCTAACATGGCCACTTTCCGTATCAAGCTGTATAATACAAAGGGGAAAATGTGCTGTTTCATTCGATATGAATGTTTCCTTTGATTAAGTTCTCTGCTCTCCTGAAGCCAGGGTCATAACTAGTCATTTAGAGAAGCCCTTCAGGGCTGATGGATTGATTACCTTTCATGCAAGGCCCTTTGTAGGTACATGCCAGTGTGCTAGTCATCCCCAGGTCCAGCCTTCATTCATGATGGTGGTGTGTACATGTCCATAGAGTCATGTCCACCCATCTGAGGCATGGTGGGCAGACTGGAGAATATGTGAGGTCTCAGGGTGGCCCAGATGGGCTTACTCTTTCCAGCATGAAAACCTAAACTGTGGGCCTCTCTGAGCCTTTATCCATTTATACTCAGACTCTAGGGTGCTTCACTCCATCCCAGGCCCCATGCCAGCTGGATTGAGCAGCACTTAGCTAGACAGTTCTGATAAGCCCTATTATCCAGAGCTAAAAAGAAGAAAGCCTTCCTACTGACACCTAGAGAAAATGAGACATAGGGTGCTGTTCTTTGTCCCCAACCCATCTAGTGTCTAGCAAAGAAGCATGCTCCCTTAAGGTATACTCCAACTGCTATGGTTCTCAACAGAAGCAGCGGAAAGGAGTTCTTCCAAAAATAAATCCTCTGAAGGCACTTAAAACAAGCCCACATCAGTAAACAGCAGGTTGAGTGATAAGATCCAGGAGGAAGTGAGTCAAATATTTCGGTCCAGGAAAAACAGACAACTCTATCCTGAAGTGTCTTGAGGCCCCAGCAAAACCTGTTGCAAGCCCATGAAGACAGCAGCCGAGAGAGGAAAAGTGCTTGCTGTGAAACCCGACCTCAGTCACCCAAACCCTGGAAGCTGGAAGGAGGGATCTGACTCTGCAAAGTTGTCCTCTGACACAAACACTTTTGTGTGTATGGGTGTTTTCCCTGTATGTCTACTGCATGTGTGCTGGGTGCCCACAGAGGCCAGAAGAGGGCATTGGATCCCCTGTAATTGTAGTTACAAACAGAGCATTGTGAGCTGCCATGTGGGTGCTGGAAATTGAACCCAGATTCTCTGGAAGAGCAGTCAGTGCTCTTAACTGCTAAGCCATCTCTCCAGCCCTTAATGAGTTAATTTTTAAAAAGAGAGAAAAAACACTTCAGATGACTTCCACTGGCCTCCACAAGCCGCAAGGCTCAGAGGGCCAGGTCTTTTTCTTCCATTTCCATCTTCCATCCCTTGGAATCAAACTAATGGAGCTCATGAGCAACTTGGAAAACTGCACTTGGTACTGAAATTGGATTCCATTTTTCAACCTGAGGAACCTGCCATCCAGTATTTCTTGACTTCATCTAAGATTATAGACTAGGGGCTGGAGGGATGGTTCAGTAGTTAAGAGCACTTGCTGCTCTTGCAGAGGATCCAAGTTCAGTTCCCAGTACCAATGTCAGGTGACCCACAATGGCCTGTAACTCCAGCTTCAGGGTATCTGCGGCCGTCTTCTATACTTTAAGGGCACTGCATGCATGTGGTGCACAGACATACAATCAGGAAAACAGACATCAGATAAATAAATATTTTTTAGGAAGGTTGCAGGCCAGTTGCCTGTCAGCAACTACTTAACAGTGATCAGGGAGTGGAAACAGAAGTGGGCAGTGGAAAGTTGTTGCCAAGGGAAAAAAACCTACACTTAGGGGAGGTGGTGGCACATGCCTTTAATCCCAGGACTCTGGAGGCAAGGCAGGTGGATCTCTGAGTTGGAGGCCAGTCTGATCTACAGAGCAAGTTCAGGACAGCCAGGGACATACAGGGAAACGCTGCCTCAAAAACCAAACAAAACCCTACAGTTCAGTTTATAGGCATTGTGGCTGCTTGTAGTGTTTGGGTTTTTGTTTTTTTTTTAAATTTTATGTGCATTGGTGTTTTGCCTGCATGTATATCTGTGTGAGGATATTGGATCCCCTAGAATGAGAGTTACAGACAGTTGTGAGCCGTCTTGTGGATGCTGGGAATTGAACCCAGGTCCTCTGGAAGATCAGCCACTGCTCTTAACCACTGAGCCATCTCTCTAGCCCCTGTAGTGTTTTTTGTTTGTTTGTTTGTTTGTTTTGTTTATTTGTTCAGTTGGTTGGTTGGTTTTTCAAGACAGGGTTTCTCTGTGTAACCCTAGCTTTCCTAGAACTCGCTCTGTAGACCAGGCTGGCCTCCAACTCAAATCCACCTGCTTCTGCCTCCCGAGCACTGCAATTAAAGGCATGTGCCTGGCAAACTTTGCATTGTTTTAAATTATGTGTATGTGTGTGTTGAGTGTGAGTTTGTTCACATGAGTGTAGCACCTACCCTAGGAGAGAAGAAGACATTGGATCCCCTGGAGCTGGAATTACAGGCAGTTGTGAGTCACCTGTTGTGGGTGCTGGGAACTGAACTTGGACATAATCTTAATCACTGAGCCATCTCTCCAGCCCACCTTAGAAGTTCTTACAAACTTAACTATGAAGTTCCATGCAACAATGGGACATGCACTTGGTACCATGCCAG
The DNA here is from genome assembly GCA_001675575.1 of Neotoma lepida. Classification (NCBI taxonomy): domain Eukaryota; kingdom Metazoa; phylum Chordata; class Mammalia; order Rodentia; family Cricetidae; genus Neotoma; species Neotoma lepida. The sequence goes on from LZPO01107899.1 coordinate 763,243, forward strand.
AGAATACAGTGACAGGCTGGTGAAGTGCAGGCAGTGGAAGAATTCAATAAGACAAGAACACCAAGTACTAAGTCTATTAGATGGGCTGCACTACAGTCCCAGCAGTCAAGAGAAATTGCACAAAAGTATCTTTTTTCTTTTTGTCCTTTTGGCTGGGAGGGGGTGGTGTCTGTGTGGTCAGCCAGGCATGGGGTCCAGTTCTTTGAGACACCTGTGTGATGCTCCTATCTGGATGATTAGGCAGTATCTCATTATTTTGATGATGAGTGGGGTTTACAGTATGAATTGTTTCTCCTTGGGAAGGGCTTATTGTGCATAGCAGCAAAGGTCATGAGGGATCAAATGCCTGATGGGCTGAGCCTGCTCATCAAAGACTGGCATCTACAGTAGTATCAGGGTGCCCTAAGACAGACTGCAGCCAGGCCTTGTTAAAGAGTAACTCCTAACAGCCAAGGCTACACAGAGAAACCCTCTCTGGAAAAAAAAAATGAACAGAACAAAACAAACAAAAAGAGTAACTCCTTTTAATCCTTCTTGGAGGCAGCAGGGGCCATACTTTTGAGCCCAGCCTTATCTGAAGCCAAAGCAGTTGTGGTGATATATTGTGTACTCTAATAAAATTTGCCTGATGATCAGAGAACAGAACAAGCCACTAGATTAAGCATAGAGGCCAGGCAGTGGTGGCAAATGCCTTTAATCCCAGCACTTGGGCTCTCANGCCTCTGTTACCAATATTTGGGAAGCACACACTGTAGAGAAAATGGGCTAGCTAAAGAAACCCACCCTGACACTGGGGTTCTGACAAGGGAAAGAAACACAGCCTGGGTTTGGGACCTGAACCAGAGAAATGAGCACTTTATTCTCAAATCCAGAACTAAGGAAACATGCCCTGACTCTGAAACCAATACCATAATATTGAAACCAATACCATAATACTCTTGGTCCCTAGAATCAGAGTCAGTGAAAGACATGTGCCCTGGCCTTACAATTAGTGACCAAAAGCTAAGTAAGGCCAGTGAAAGAAACACAGTTTGGCCCTCACATCAGGGCCATCTTTGCCCCTAGCCCACAAAACTGACCAATCCCACGGCAGGAAAAAAATTAGCCAATCCCTGTTGACTCTGCCCCCTAGCCATCCTATATAAAGGGCTCTGCCTGGGCAGTTTTGAGCTGTTCTCTCCACCCTGGTAGAGGCAGCTACTCTCCTGGACTCCTCCTTCCCAAATAAATCTCTTTCTCAAAAGAGTTTTGGGTGTGAAGACCTTCATTCACTGGACAGAAGATCTTTCCTGAGACATCCCATAGTGGACTGAGCAAAGAGGAGCTGAACAGAAGATCTTTGCTGAGACATCTCATAGTGGGCTGAGCAAAGGAGAGCTGAGTAACACTTAAGCCTGAGAAGCAGAGCTCTGCTAGGAAGCCCCCTTAAGTGGGGGCTGAATAAAGCTCAGCTGTAGCAGCTTTCCAGGAGAGAAGCAGGATTGCTATATCCTGTGGGGAGACTATCCCCACCACACCAGGTATAGCCTGACTCAGGATACCCTTCCCTGCAGAGCTGACCTTGCAGCTCTAGGCATGACTCTCCTGAACTATCAGGATACCCTTCCCTGCTGAAGCAGTTCCAGGACTGACTCTCCCGAGCAGTCAGAATAACTCACCCTCCAGGGCTGGGCTGTCTCTTTGCAGCCCCAGCCGTCAGAGCTGTTCCAAGCAGCTCAAGGTGTCTGGGACACCTACAGGGCAGAGCTGTTCTACACAGCTCGAGGTGCCTGGGATACCTCACCCTCCAGGGCTGGACTGACTCTTTGCAGCCCCAGCTGTCAGAGCCCACTGAGTTACAACTTTGTTGCTTACATTTTTGGTGCCCAGGATCAAGCTCACTGAGTTGCAACAAAGTACTTACACACAACCGCCATTTATCCCAGCACTAGGAAGGAAGTGATGGCTAGGAGGAGAAAGGCATATAAGGCATGAGGAGACAGGAACTAAAGCCCTTTTCGGCTGGAGCCCCTTTTGGCTGAAGAAGCTTTTCGGCTGGAGAGATTTCAGCTGAGAACTCAGGGACATTCAGTCAGAGGATTTGTGGAGTTGGCAAGGTAAGATGTGGCAGTGGCTTGTTTCTTTGTCTCTCTGATCTTTCATCATTTACCCCCAATATCTGGCTCCGGGTTTTTTAATATAAGACCATTTAAAAATTTTAAAAATTGTGCAACAAGCAGTCTTGTCCAGATTAGTTTAGCACTTAGATGAGTCGCATCGTCACAGAGTGATATCCACCCTCCCACACAGATTAGCAGGGTCAGATCACTCCAGAGGACGAAGGTTATCTTCTAGAGCTAGTTCAGACTGGAGTAGGAACACTGAAGGAAAAGGAGTCCTGCTTGGTGGTGGTGTTCTGTCACATGATAGAGCATAGTGCTGTAGCTGCACTTTGGGGAAGAGGAGGACTGTCAATTGTAGGGGTCATCAGAAGGTCCTCAGTGGTGGGAGACAGGCATAGATGCCAATGACAATGTAGATAAACTGAGACAATACCATCCGGACCTTAAGGGCCTCAGTCTATGGATAGTTTCAGAAGCCTCTCTGGGGGTTGGAGAGCTGGCTCAACGGTTGGGAGCACTGACTGCTCTTTCTGAGGACCAGGTTCAATTCCCAGCGCCCACATGGCAGCTCACAACCATCTGCAACAGCTCCATGGGATCAGACACCCTGCATGCAGACAGAACACCAATGCACATTAAAGAAAGAAAGAAAGAAAAAAGAAAGAGAGAAAGAGAAAGAGAGAAAAGAGAGAAAGAAAGAAAGAAAGAGAAAGAAAGAAAGAGAAAGAGAAAGAGAGAAAGAGAAAGAAAGAGAGAGAAAGAGAGAAAGAGAGAGAAAGAAAGAGAAAGAAAGAAAGA
>LZPO01107899.1:797419-811558 GCA_001675575.1 Neotoma lepida
ANNNAANCCCCATCTCAGGGGAAAAAAAAGGAAAGAAGAAAGAAATGTTTNGACATAGGCATGAGATCAGAATCTGTAAGGTTAGGCAATACTACTTTATCTTATATTAAGCAACAAATACAGTGATCTTTGTATAACAAGATTCAAAGTCTAGAAATACTAAGGGACATAAGGTTAATTTTTTTGTGTGTGGTACTGGGGTTGAAAAAAAATCCAAATTTACAAATATCACCATAAATATATTGTCCTATGAAGTGAAACTGCCCAGATGAGTAATAATTATGATGTACTAAAATCAATATTATATTGATAAATCTATTAAAATGAAATATGCAGGGACTGGAGAGATGGCTCAGAGGTTAAGAGCACTGGCTGCTCTTCCAGAGGACCTGAGTTTAATTCCCAGCAACCACATGATGGCTCACAATCATCTGTAATGAGATCTGGCGCCCTCTTCTGTATATATTCTGTATACATAATAAATAAATAAATCTTTAAAAAAAAATATGCTGGTCTGGAGAAATAGGTCAGTGGGTTAAAAGTGCTTGCTGTGCAAGCATGAGGACCAAAGTTCAGATCTTTAACACCTATGTAAAAGGAGAGTGTAGAAATGTGCATCTGTAACCCCAGCATAGGAGTGAGATGGAGACAGACTGGTGGGTCCTGGGAACTCGATGGCTAGCCAGTATAGCCAAAACGAAAAGTTCCAGGTGCAGAGAAAGACCTTATCTCATTAAGTAAGATGGAGAGGATGGAGGAAGACATCTGACATCAACTTCTGGCCCACATACCCCTATGTCATACACCCATATACCAANAAATAAATCTGCCACTCAAACTTATGTCAGTTAGGAGGTTACTTTTAGGAAAAAGAAGTATTGTTTATAGTAGGAAATAAGCCATAAACAGTGTTGGATGTAGATACCGCATGGTAGCTAAATGACCCATTCTTCCATTCNAGCCTGACANCATTAGTTTAAAATTAAGTTGTTGGGACTGAGGAGAAATTGATTGGCAGTTAAGAGCTCTTGCAAAGAACCCAGCATCCACATGGTAGTCACAACCATCCATAACTCCTTTTGCAGAGGAGCCAATGCCTTGTTCTGACCTCCATGGGCAATGAGCATACACATGGTACATACACATGCAGGCAAAACAGTCATTCATAAAATACAATTAGTAAATCTAAAATAAGATTAGTGGATCCATTTTTTGTGGCATTAAATTACTGTTAGCTTTTGTATTANTTCTAAGTTAATAGAATACTAAAGATTAATATATAGGCAAAAGGGTCTTATGCAGTGACTCCCAAATGTTTAGAGCTTATTGCTAAATTAAAATATATTCCCTAGGGCGGTGGTGGTACACACCTTTAATCCAAGCACTCAAGAGGCAGAGGCAGGTGGATCTCTGAGAGTTTGAAGCCAACCTGGTCTACAGAGTGAGTTCCAGGACAGGCTCCAAATCTACACAAAGAAACTCTGTCTCAAAAAAACCAAAACCTGGGCCTGAAGAGATGGCTCAGAGGTTAGGAGCACTGGCTGCTCTTCCAGAGGTCCTGAATTCAATTTCCAGCATCCACATGGTGGCTTACAACCATCTGTAGTGAGATCTGATGCCCTCTTCTGGCATAAAGGTATGCGTGCAGAAAAAACATTGGTATAAATAAAAAATCAGTAAAAAAAACCAAAAAAACAACCAAACCTGTATGTATTTCCCAGGCATACAGCCTCATTTATCCCTTGAGGGTGTTATTCTCACTAAGATTGGGGTAGAGCGTAATAATCTGCATTTTTAAGGCTTTCGGGATGATTTTTCCTGTGATNGTTGTTTAGTTTTCTCCTTGTACCATATAGCTTCTGAGGATTGGACTCAGGTTGTCAGGCTTCGTAGAAAGTGGCTTTGCACCCACTGAGCCATCTCACCAGCTTTATGGATTTTTTGTTTTTTGTTTTTCAAGATAGGGTTTCTCTGTGTAACAGCCCTGGCTGTCCTGGAACTTGATTTGTAGACCAGGCTGGCCTTGAGCTCACTGAAGTCTGCCTGCCTCTGTCTGAGTGCTGGCATTAAAGGCATGCACCACCATGCCTGNCTCTATTGGTAATGTTTGTATTTGGCCATGTTTGTTAAATATGGTTATTATTATTCAACAGGTAATATTTTCATATCTCGAACCTCAATCCCTAATGCTGTCTCTGAGGAAGGAGATGAAGATGACTGGATATCCAACAAAGTTATGTTTAAAATAGGTAAAACTATCTTGTTAACTATTATGATAACTTATATTAAAATTAAGTGAGGGTGTGTGTGTGTGTGTGTGTGTGTGTGTGTGTGTGTGTGTGTGTGTGTGTAGAGGTATAGGATGGGCATGGCAGGCATGCGTGTGCAACAGAGCATGTATGGATGTTAGAGGACAGGCTTAGGTGGTGGTCCATCTTGTTTCATTTGTCGTGCATTGCTTTGGATGCCGGGTTAGCTGCCCTGTGAGCTCCTGATATTTTCTTGTCTCCACCTCCCATCTCAAGGTAGTTCTGGGTTTACAGACATGTGCTCCTGTGTTGGCTTTTACATGGTTTCTGGGGATCTGAACTCTGGTCCTTACTCTTGTTAAAATCAAGCACTTTATCCACTGAGCCATCTCCATAAGCTTCTTTTTGAGTGTTTGCCTTAATGTAAATAAACCATGTATATATGTTTGGTGCCCAAAGAGGCCAGAAGAAGCATCCCCAGGGACTCAAGTAACAAGTAGTTGTGAGCTCCTTTGTGCATGCTGGTAACTGAACTTTGGTCCTTGAAAGAGCAGCAAGTACTCTGATCTGTTGAGCCATCATCTCTCCAGCCCATATTTCTATACTGTGAGACAGGATTTCATGTATCTCGGGTATGCTTCCTTGAACTTGCTGTACAGCCCAGATAGCTCAGGGTCCTCCTGCCTACCCTGAGTCCTAGGATTACAGGAATGTGTTGCCATGGCTGGTTTATGTGGTTATAGATACCAAGCCATGGCTTTGTGCATGCTGGGTAAATATTCTGCTAACTGAGCTACTTTTCTAATATGTCTAGGTGATCTTGGGCATGTGACAAGAATCTCTAGTCCACAAGTTGAAGAAGGTGATAGTCGTTTTCTAGCAAATGAAGTTTTACAAGAGGTAAATTACTTTTCCTTGGTTTGTAGTATTTGCTTTGTTGACAGAAGACTGATTTCAAATATGTTGAAAATTAAGCAACTAGTAGACTAAAAGTAGAAAGTCTAAACCATCACCCCAGGATTCTGATGACATTGAGAGTTGTTCCATATACTACGAGTGGAACTTCAAAGTGGCATAGCCTTTCTAGAGACCAAATTGTCACTGTGTTGATATTTAAAAGTCAGGTTTCCACTGACCCAGAATTTTCAGCCCCAGAAGTTTTTCCTGCAGAAATGATCATATATACATAGAGAACAATGTGGAAATGTTATATTTACTAAGGAAGTAAAAGGTGAATTATGACATAGTGTGTCACAGAAAGTCTAATTAGTTAGGTCTCTTGCTCTTCTGTCCCTGCACATTGTTGCATATGCATCCCCAAAGGCATGATACTTGGTTCTGAGCATGTCATTGGGTAACTGATAAAGCAGCATCGGTTTTTAGATGTGCATTTAACCCCTCCCCACTTTATTATTTGTAATTTTTAAAAAATCATCATCTTCCTAAATTTTGCAGCTTATTTTCTGAATAGATGCTTAAGTGTGGCATTCAAAAGGNTTTTAATGTGATTTTACATAGGCCATCATGGTATGCAATTTTTTATTTTGACCACTATCTTAATTTTCTTCTCTTTTAAATTTTACAGAACTATAGCCATCTACCGAAAGCAGATATATTTGCTCTTGCTCTCACAGTCGTATGTGCTGCTGGTGCTGAACCCCTTCCCAGAAATGGAGACCAGTGGCATGAAATCAGGCAGGGTCGATTACCTCGGATTCCACAAGTGCTTTCCCAGGAGTTGACAGAGTTGCTAAAAGTGAGTGGTGTTTTGTACGTCAAGTACTATAGTAACGCCTCAACATTTCACTAAGTAGTTGGCTTTTGTTTGGTTGGGTTTTTAGAGACAGGGTCTCTGTAGCTCTGGCTGTCCTGGGAATTATGTAGACCAGGCTGGCCTTGAACTCAGAGATCTGCCTGCCTCTGCTTCCCGAGTGCTGGGATTGAAGGCATGTGCCTCTGTGCCCAGCCATAAGTAGTAGTTTTTAATCACAATTTTGCTTTTATTTCTCAGGTTATGATTCATCCTGATCCAGAAAGAAGGCCTTCAGCGATGGTGCTGGTGAAGCATTCAGTGTTGCTGTCTGCATCTAGAAAGAGCGCAGAGCAGTTACGAATAGAATTGAATGCTGAAAAATTCAAAAATTCTCTTTTGCAGAAGTAAGGAGGGTTTTTTGTTTTTTTTAAAAAAAAACTGTCATTCTCATTGAGTCTCAAAATTTGAGAGATTGTTTAGGGGTTTTATCAAACTTTGTAATTATGTACTTTAAGAATATTAAGTGGGATTAGGGCAGTGGCTCAGTTGGTAAGATTTTCCTACATAAACACGAGGACCTGAGATTGTAAAGTTTGTTACCATCCCACTTGGAAGAAGCTGGGCACAGTCTTGTGTCTGTAATCTCAGCACTGGAGAGGCAGAAACAGGTGGGGTCCCTACCAGTCCAGCTGAGTCATTGAGCTCTAGATTCAGTGAAAGAGGGCTGGAGAGATGACTTAGCAATTAAGAGTACTGGCTGCTCTTCCAGAGGACTGAGGTTCAATTCCCAGCACCACATTGGAGGCTCACAACTGTTTGTGACTTTAGTCCTACGGNACCCATTGCCCTCTTCTGGCTTTCTTGGTGCACACATGAAGCATGGACATACATGCATATAAAACAGTCAGCCACACACCTAAGTGATTTTTTTAAAAAAATCTTTATGTTGCAAACATTAAAGATTTTGAGTATTAAAAAAAAGTGGATGTCAACTGAGGAGGACATCTGATGTTGACCTCTGGCATCCATATGCACTTGCACAAGTGTATACCTACACAACTAGACACACAGACATGCTTATTTTTAAAAATTACATTTCATTTATTTTGTGTGTGTGCATGCACNTGTCATGGTTTGATGTTTCTACNACGTGCATTCTGGTCAGGTTGTCAGACTTGGTGACAGGGATCCTCATCAGTGAGCCTTATCACCAGCTCCAGGTGTGGCATACCCACATAATAGCACCCCCTGCACCTCAGTGCTAGGGATTGAACTCAAGGCCTTTCCCTATGCTAGGCAAGTTCTGTAGCATTGAGCTATACCTCTCATCCTCTTTACTTTTTGAAGTAGTATCTCATATAGTCCAGGCTAGCCACAAACTCAGTATGAACCCAAGGCTAGCCTTGAACTCATCCTCTCCCCTCTGTTCCCCCAACCTCACCCCTTAGTGCTGAGATTATAGGCGTGTGCCACCATGCTCAGCTTGTTTCTTTCTTTGAAATGGAGCTCATATAGCCCTTGAATTACCTTATTAATGTTACTATATGGAAGAGGCTGACCTTGAACGCTTAATTCAATTTGCTATCATTTTTTACTCTTTTTATGTTAAATATAAGAGTTTTATACTTAAATTCTAAAAAATATACTTTTTGTCTTTGATATAAATTGAAGTGTAATTTGAAATTATTTAAGACTCAAAGTCCTTATAAACATCTTTATTGTTTAATTCTAAAAGCACAAGNCATAAATTTGAGTACATAAGCTAAAACTGTTACATTTTCTGTTTCTCAGTTGCATCTCAGAATAATTGATAGTNTGTGAATATTTCTTAATGACAGTCGTCCTAGTTAGGCTTACTGTTCCTATGATGAAACACCATGCCCAAAACAACTTGGGGAGGAGAGGGTTTGACTTACATATCAAGTCCATTGAGGGAAGCCAGGCAGGAACTCAGAACAGGGCAGGAACCTGGAAGCAGGAGCTGATGCAGACAGAGGCCATGGAAGAGCGTTACTTTCTGGTTTGCTCCTCATGGCTTGCTCGGTGTGCTCTGTGTGTGTGTGTTTTTCAAGACAGGGTTTTTCTGTTGTAACAGTCCTGGCTGTCCTGGAAATCACTTTGTAGACAAGGCTGGCCTCAAACTCACAAATAGACACCTGCCTCTGCCTCCCAAGTGCTGGGATTAAAGGGGTGCACTACTGGCTCAGCCTGCTTTTTTATAGAACCCAGGACCACCAGCCCAGGGAAGCACCANCCACAATAGGCTGGGCNCTCCCACACCAATCACTATTCAGTTTGTATTTGGCCTCTTAGACTGTATCTGTAGGATTAATACAGTAGGTAAATTAAATGTCTTGCTTCCTTTTTTATTTTTGTAGAGAACTCAAGAAAGCCCAGATGGCAGCCAAAGTTGCAGCCGAGGAACGGGCACTCTTCACGGATCGGATGGCCACTAGGTCCACCACCCAGAGTAATAGAACTTCTCGACTTATTGGAAAGAAAATGAACCGCTCTGTCAGCCTAACTATATACTGAACTGCTCACATCCTCCACTGCCCCTTTCCCCCCAAAAAACTGTGACAAGAGGAAGCTAGGTTGAAATCACTGCTAGAATCCGCTTTGCATTTACTNTGTCCATTGGTATCAGTAGTTTTCCTGAAATGCCTGGTAGGACTTAAGTGAATTACAGTTGAGATCTATATTCTGACTTGGCTATGTCAGGCTTTTGTCTCATCTTCCCGTCTGTTTCATGTAGGATGTTAGTCACTGTTGGATGTTCCACCAGCCTTTGCAGGGTTAACCACTGTGGTGGTGTGCTGCTTATCATTCACTGTTGCCGTGTGATGAAAGGTATCTTTCCTTGTTGTGACCCTTAGAAAGGACTCAAGGGCTTTACTACGAATATCCTCTCCCTTCAAAAAGGGAGATGCTCAGAGACTCCGTACTACTCAGCCTCCGATGTACCTGTGTCAGTCTATGTTTCTTTTTTTCTATTGTGAATTATACTTGTATATCCAACTGGGAGCACTTTAGGCATCGTGTGCACCATGGAATGGTCGTTCTGTGGAAGCCTTGCCTTGTGAATTTGCTGCTATTTTAGTTTCCTCTTGCTGTAAAACTAGCATTAAACAATCATTGTTAATAGGCTTTCTTTCAAAACAATTATGTGAAATATGTAGCTGCTCTTCATGGAAAGCAGCTTTGCCTTTTTTCCTTTGGACTTTGAAGCTAGTGCATTGAAAAAGTGCACCTATCCCCTCCCTGTTTGAACGCTGTATTAATGTAGTATAATTATTACTGGTTTTGTAATTTTTTTCTTATAATGTCCTTCTCTGACTTTAAAACATGTTTCCTTCCTCCTGTCAAGTCTTGTACTTGGTTGTATGGTTAGACTATTTTTAAATGTTTCTCCCAGTTTCTCTTCAGTATTTGTGTATATAAACTGATCTTGGTAATACTGTACATAGCTGTTTGAAATGCCAGAATGACTTCTGACTGTTCCAAGTTTTACACAAAGTACATTTTACCTGTAATTAGCCATTCGACTAACAAGGTTTGGCTAATAGATGTTGCCCTCCAAAAGAAAAAAAAAATGTCTCATTTGTTTTCCTATTAACTTTGGTCTGAAAAACATTTGCACTTGTCTGTTTGACTTGTGTTTTATTAACATTGACTGGTGTATTAAAAGTCACTCTGTGCTTACCTTCATTGTCTAAATCTTCATGGTGCCTGTTTTCTATTTTATATCCCCTCACTGCTACGTTACAAAATATAAGATATGTGTATAAAGTGCTAAGAACAGAGTGTGCTTCCCTCTTTTTGCTGGCTCTTTGAAATAGGTTCTCACCCTCTAACCCAGGGTAGCCTGAAACTTAGCTCTCTCTCCTCCATCCCAGTGCTGGACTTAAAACCTCTAATGNCTATTTTGATGGGATGTGGAGCTTACTGGCTCTTTAATGATGTGCTTTAGTCCATGTTAGTTATATCTTGAGATTCCATGAAAGTTTTGAATGTTTTTATCAGTATAAATGATACACTTAAGCATATTGCATGTTCTTGCATGTGACACTAGAAATGAGGTATAGTTTAGAAAGGTTCTGGTAAAGTGGATAAAATATATATGTAATTCATAGCTTTCTAACTAGACTTGAGTCACAGAAAAACGTAGTTTTAAGAGGCTGGCTTGTGTGTGTGTTTGCACACAGTGAAGACAACTCAGGGCCTTGCCCTTGATAAACACTCTTTCTAAACACCCATCCCAGTTTACGATTTTATTTGCACTCATGTTTTGTCTGCCTGTGTGTATGTAAACCATGTCTCTGCCTGGTGCCTGTGGAGNGATCAGAAGAGGGCATCAGATCCAACAGGTGATTGTGAGCTACCATGCTAGTGCTGGGAATGGAACATGGTCCTTTGCAAGTGCAGCAAATGCTCTTAACTGCTGAGCAATCTCTCCAGCTGTTTTAGATATTTTAAAAATACTTATTTTGGCTAGGTGGTGGTGGTGCATGCCTTTAATCCCAGCATTTGGGAGGCAGAGTCAGGCAGATCTCTGAGCTCAAAGACAGCCTGGTCTGCAGAGAGAAACCTGCCTGGAAAAAAATGAAACAAAAACCCAAAACTTACTTCATGTGGAATGTTGAGAGGTAAATGCATGTTAGGCACATGTGGGGAGCAGAGGACACCCTGTGCAGGTCTCTTCCTCCACTATGGGATTGACCTCAGATGATTAGGTTTAGCAGCAAGTGCTTTTACTCACTGAGCCATCTCTGTAGCCCTAATGGCATGTTTTGTTTGCTTTTGGTTTTGGTTTTTTTTTTTTTTTTTTGACAAGGCTTTGCTTTGTCATTCAGACTGTCCTTAAATTCAAGACCCTTTTCTTAGCCTCAGTGCTGAATTAGCAGTGTTTGTCACTATGCCTGGCCCTATGGCATCTTAAGCTAACTTTAGAGCTAGATGTGGTAGCTTAGGCCTGAGTTCCTTTAAGGAGGGTAAGGAAGGAAGGTTGCCTTCAGTTCAAGGCCTGCTGGCGTTCCACAGTGAGCTCCAGGCTAGGCAAAGTGTAAGAATGTAAGAACAAAAAGTAGAGCTGTGAGAGGTAGATGGATACATTGAATAAAAGCTGGTTGGTACAGAAAGACTGAAGAATAAGAGATGGCTCGCCCCTATAATAGCAGCACTTGGGAAGCCTGAAGCAATAGGATTGCTGTAAGTTGGAAGCCTGACTAGCTATTTAGCAAGACTGTCTCAACAGAAGAAAGGTATACAAAGTGGATAGGCCAGGCATAGTGTCTCAACTTCTTTAAACCCAGTACTTAGCAGAGGCAGATGGATCTTTGTTTGACACCAGCCTGGTCTATATAGTGAGTTCCAGGCCAGCCAGGACTACACAGACATTGTTTCAGAAGCAAAGAAAAAGTGGATATTTGGTGTCTGTTTTGATCATTTTCAAGTTTCTAAGGTACATTTTTCTAGTACACTAGCTTCAAAGAAACATTCAAGTGTTTTTCATTAAGATTTGTGGTAACATTTCACACTTTTAACAGTGTTAGCTTAAGTATTAAAAAATCTGGTATTTGATGTACAAAGGGAAATCTTGTTTGTTTTGTTTTTCGAGACAAGTCTCTCTAGCTTTGGAGCCTGTCCTGGAACTTACTCTGTAGACTAGGGTGGCCTCGAACTCACAGATACCTGCCTGCCTCTNCCTCCTGAGTGCTGGGATTAGAGGCGAGTGCCACCACCACCCTATTCGGAAAATCTTAAACCATCTGCAAGTTGCTAAGAGTTGTGCTTGGATTCAACATAAGATACTTTTGTTGAGTCATTTTTGTCTCTTAAGAGGTAGACTAAGACCAGTAAAANGTAGTTTTGAGGGCTGTCAGGATGGTTTACCACCAAGCATGATGACCTTAGTTCAGTCCCTCAGATCCACATGGTAAAAGAGAACCCACTTGTCCAGTGACCTTCACCTACATGGCCTGTCACGTGTGTATGTGCACACAGTAAATAGATGAATGTAATTTTTTTATTTAAATATCTGGTTGGAGAGATGNCTCAACAGTTAAGAGCACTCACTGCTTTTGCAGAGGACTAGAGTTCATTTCTTAGCACTCACATGGCAGCTCACAACTAATCTATAACTCCAGATCCAGAAGTTAATTTGTTTTATGTGATTATTTTTCCTGCATGTATGTATGTATACCACATGTATGCTTGATGCCTGTGGAAATCAAAAGGGTATCAGATCCCCTGGAATTTGAGTTACAGATGGTTGTGAATTACCATGTGGNTTCTGGGAATCAAACCTGGTCCTCTGCAAGAGCAATAAATGCTCTTAACCACNGAAGCCGTATCTCTAGCCTCCTAAAAAATGTTTTGTTTAGTTTTTTTAAAAAAACATAGTATTTGCTTACTAGGAACTCTGGATAAATTACAGGAGATTCATGGATATACAGAATGACAAAATGTGCTGTCCATGTTAGAGGGTTGGATAAGGTATCTTGAGTAATGATTCAAAAAATGTAAGATTATCCAAAAATATTAAGATGCAAAGTGCTAATGCTGTTTGAGGCAGATATTTACCATTGAAAAACTTTTTGTTAATTAAAAAGATCTTCCACTCCTTTTACATACCAACCTCAGATCCCCCTCTCCTCCCTCCTCCTGCCCCGCCAGCTCCCCGCCTCAACCCACCCCATTGAAAAACTTTTGAAGGCTGACTTTAATAAAAANCAAAAATGGTTGGGAGGAGGAATCAATATAATTCACTGCTATATTAAAACTGTTACTTTATTATGCCAGAAAAAAATTTTATGCTAAGATATGAGCAGTACCCCTTTAATCAATGAGCTAATGTCTTTACATTTTTGTTTGTTTTTGTTTGTTTGTTTGTTTTTTTATTTGTTTGTTTTGTTTTTCACGGCAGGGTTTCTCTGTGTAGCTTTGGCGCCTTTCCTGGAACTCACTCGGTAGCCCAGGCTGGCCTCAGACTCAAAGAGATCCGCCTNCCTCTGCCTCCTGAGTGCTGGGATTAAAGGCATGTGCCACCACCGCCCGGCTGTCTTTACATTTTTTAAATTATATTTATTTGTTTTGTGAGGTGGGTAGTGCTCATGTACCTTGACGTGCCTGTGGAGGTCAGAGGACATCCTGCAGGAATCAGCATAGTTTCTCTATCATGTGGGTCCTGGAGATTGCTCTCAGGTCTCCAGGGTTGGCACCTTTACCCACTGAACCATGTCACCAGCTGCAGGAAGGGCAATTTTCAAACTTTGATTTTTTTTTTTTAATTCTAACTATACTTTGTTCTAGAGGTCAAGAAATTATGGAATTAACAAAGTTCCCAGGCTGTATAGAGAACCTTAATTCAATCCCAGAATTCATATAAAAAAGCCAAGCATGGTGGTATGTGCTTGGGGCTTGCTGGCCAGCTAGCCTAGGCTACTTGGAAAGCTCCAGGCCAATGAAAAACTCCATCTTCAAAGTCATGGTGAAAAAGAAAAGACAGCTCAAGTTGCACCTCAACATGCACTTCTGTGTGCACACAAGTGTGCACAAACACATACAAACACACACACACACATACACCCTAAACTAAGGGACTTGAGATGTCCCAGTGGTTAAGATCACATGCTCCACTTGCAGAGAACCTGGGTTCAATTCCAGCACCCATATCAGATGGTTCACAACTTCCCAGGGATCTGACCCTCTCTTCTGGCCTCTAGGCAACAGGGATGCATGTAATGCTTATATAAACATACAGGCAAAACATATAAAAATATTTAAAACAACAAATTGCACCCTAACCTAAAACTAAAGTTCCTAACAGATGGTCTTATGTTCTTGTGTCTGCATGAACACGTGAGGGATCTGAGATGAGAGAGAGGGTGTCAGCTATCTGGGCCACTGGAGTTGCAAGCAGTGTGAGCCACCTGATGTGGGTGCAGTATTGGGAACTGAACTTGAGTCCTCTACAAGAACAGGATGTGTTTTGTTTTGAGATTTATTTTATTTTATTTTTTATGTACATTGGGGTTTTGCCTTGCATGTGTGTCTGTGTGAGGATTTCAGATTGCCTGGAACTGGAGTTATGGACAGTTGTTAGCTGCATATGGGTGCTGGGAATTGAACCCAGGTCCTTTGGAAGAGCAGTCAGTGCTCTTAACCCCTGAGTCATCTCTCCAGCCCCCAGGATGTGTTCTTAACATCTGAGGCATCTCTCTGGTCCACTTGTGGGCTTCTAAAGCGATTTGTGGACTAGTTAAAACAATTGATNAAGAGGATGCATGAAAGGTTTTGGAAGTGTTTGGGATATTGTGGAAATCTTAAGCATCACTGAAACTGGTTTACAGAGTGTGTGGGTCTTTCCCTCAAACCTGGTTGCATTGTTAGAAGTTTCTTTAAAACAGTCGATTTTTATAAAAATGGAAGAATAAGACATTGAAACTGTCCCTCTCCCAACATTTAGCATTCAAAAACTTTTGAGAAGCACTCATCTGAACATCTTTGAACTTCTTTTTCTTTGTGGCAGATGTCCCTAATTTTCAATGCAGTTCAAAGGTCTGTGGAGTAAGGAGAAATATCTGTGTATGCTCTAGGAAGATTTACCAGGAAAAGATGACATGTTCTGTCAAAACTTCATTAAGCTAAGAGTCTGGGAAACCTCAGCCATTCCAGCCTTTGAAGAAAAATACCTTGAAGAAACAGAACTCGNATTGTTTAGTTTTGTATAGCTAATAAATATTTTGAAGAGCATATATTTGTTTTGAGTGCTGACATCCTTATGGCATGAAATGGGTTCAAGGTACAANAAATTTGGATGATTTCCAGGAGGGGGTCATATTTGTGAAGGCAAAAGTATGGAGACTCAGGCTGGAGAAATGGCTCATCAGTTAAGAGGACTTAGCATTGGGCAGCTGATGACTTCCTGTTAACTCTAGCTCCAGGGAATCTGATGCCCCCTATTGGCCTCTTCTGGCACTTGCACACACATGGTGCACATACAGGCAAGCAGAAACACACACACATAAATAAAAATTAAGTATAGGGAGATTTGTTGTGGAATATTAGTTTAAGATATATTACATTTGTTTATGTGTAGAATATTTGTTTGATGATGCAAAAATGTGTTGCATTCTTTTATGTTGCATTTGTTTAACTCTGTAAAGCTGTGTTACTTCACCTGCCTAAAACATCTGATTGGTCTAATAAAGAGCTAAGTGGCCAATAGTTAGGCAGGAGAGAGGGATAGGTGGGGCTGCCAGGCAGAGAGAATAAATAGGAAGAGAAATCTAGGCTCGAGAAGAGAGGGAGGAGCAAGAAGAGGAGAGGAGGGTACCAGGGGCCAGCCACCCAGCCACACAAACAGCCATGGAGTAAGAAGGAAAGAAAGGTATATAGAATAGAGAAAGGTAAAAGCCCAGAGGCAGAAGGTAGACAGGATAATTTAAGAAAAGCTAGCTAAGGCCAGGCGGTAGTGGCACATGCCTTTAATCCCAGNATTTGGGAGGTAGAGGCAGGTGGATTTCTGTGAGTTTGAGGCCAGCCTGGTCTACAAATTGAGTTCCAGGACAGGCTCCAAAGCTACACAGAGAAACTCTGTCTCAATAAACCAAAAAAAGAAAAAAGAAAAGCTGGCTAGAAACAAGCCAAGCTAAGGTCGGGCATTCATAAGTAAGAATAAGACTGTGTATATTTATTTGGAAGCTGGGTGGTGGGTCCCCAAAGAGTTTAAAAAAAAAAAACTACAGAGATTCTAACAGGAATAGGAACTAAGTAACAGTAGAGAATTCCAACTCTGACCTCATTGTAAAGAACCATGCTTTCTCTGGATGTGTGAATGTTGAGAATGAAGGAACAATCTGAGAATTAGGAAAATCAGGAGCCATTTAGTGTTGCAGACAATAAAGATTGAAAGGAGAAATTGATTCATGCAAAGAAGGTTCAGAAATNACCCAAAGGTCCAAAAAATATCTAAAGATCATTAGATCTTTTATGAGCCAACACTGCTGGCAGTGGGCTGGGTCTAAGAGAAGGTAATGAAATAGAGATAGGTCCACATCACTTTCAAGAAGCATATAGCTAGGGAAGGAGAAGGCCNGAGAGCCATGAGCTAGACGACAGTCTATTTTGATGGTC
>LZPO01107899.1:823447-835353 GCA_001675575.1 Neotoma lepida
AAAAAAAGGAAACCTCAAAGCACTTCCCCACAGTGACACACTTCTTCCAACAAAGCCACACCTACTAGTAGTGCCACTCCCTATGAGATTATGGGGCCCAATTACATTCAAACTACCACACATTTTTAAAATTTATCTATCTATCTTTTTTTTAAAGATTTATTTTTTTTTATTATGTATACAGAAGAGGGAGCTAGATCTCATTACAGAATTACAGATGGTTGTAAGCCACCATGTGGTTGCTGGGAATTGAACTCAGGACCTCTGGAGGAACAGTCAGTGCTCTTAACCTCTGAGCCATCTCTCCAGTCCCCCTAACTATCTATCTATCTATCTATCTATCTATCTATCTATCTATCTATCTATTTATTTATTGTGTATCCAAGCTCATGTCACAATACACATGTGAGGGTCAGAGGTCAACTTGCAGAAGTTGGTTTTCCAATTAGTGGAATTATAGGTATTTAAAAACATCCTCCATTTATGTAGTGGTCAGGATTGAACATAGGGCTTCATGTATGCTAAGCAAGCACTCTACCAACTGAGTTATAAACCCAGCCTTTAAATTAAAACAGCTTTCAAGTACATTGGTGGAGGGGCTGAAGAGGTTCCTTGGCAGTTAAGAACACTGGTTGATTCTCCAGAGGACCCAGGTTAGAGCCCCAGCACCCACATGGCAGCTCACAATTCTCTGTCTAGTCTCAGGGGAGCTGATGTCCTCTTCTGTCCTCCACAGATATACATGTAGGTAAAATACCTGTAAACATTAAAAAAATACGGTGATGGAAACATCAGGTGGTTGAATTACAGCAAAGTGGAGAAATTTCGTTCACAGGCCTCACATGCCATCTGGTGACATTCTTAGCTTTTAGATTGCTGGAAGCCAGTGGTCTGCTGAGAATACATTTTTAAGGTTTGAATAGTCACAAGATTAGGTCAGACATAGGGGAGACAATGAACGGCTTTCAAAGGGACTAAAAATAGCCCAAGATAATTTGGCTCTTGTCTGCAACATTTTAACTCTCCATAACCAGGAAGTTCAGTCATTTGGCCTTGTATTAATAGTCTCTCTCTCTCTCCCTCCCTCTTTCTCCACCTTCTTTTCCTGTCCCCCATCTTTCTGTCTGTCTCCTCCTCTCCTGTCTCTCCTCTCCTGTTTCTCCATTTCTCTCTCTCTCCCTCCCTCCCCATCTCTCTCTCTCTTTCTCTCTCTCTCTGTTTCCTCCTCTCCTGTCTCTCTATCTCTCCCTCCCTCCCTCCCTGTCTCTGTCTCTCTGTCTTTCTCTTTCTTGGCAACTTCAGTACAGTAATAGTACTATGCTATCATGTCCCCATAGCATAGCCGACTGGGCCAGATCCAGTGGCAGGCACTTGAACCAGGAGGGTTCCTCAGATCTCATGACAGGTAGCATGGAATCTCTGCCCCAGAGTCAGACCAGGCCAGAGCAGATCCCTTTCTGCAAATAAAGGTGGTGTTCAGGAGGGCCGGGGGCTGCTGGCTCTTGGCAACACTGAGGGTACCGGCTGCAGCCTGCAGAAGGAAGCAGATACTGCACCCCTGGATCTGTCCACAGCCCACATTCAGGGGTTCCCTCTCATTCCTTTCGTACAAATTATAAAGCCAGCGGTTTCTGTTAAGGTTCCCAAAACTTCAATCATTCCAAGAACCAGATTACTCGGTATCCCTCCATGTTAACAGGACCCATGAGGAGCTGTGGCACTGGAGACTACTGTCCCGATATTCAGCTTTGAAATTTCTTTTGTCAGAACCAGCACCTTCCTTCACAGGANACTCTATAAGAACCAGTGTCTGCCTGAGACAGCCCACAGCAGGAAAGAAACCCAGGCATTTGCCTGGAGTGTCTTCAGAGGACAGACACCTGTCTCGAACTCCACACGTGACTCAGATCCTTCTTAACAACAAGCCTAGCAGTGCAGCAAGGCAATACCCCTTTCTAAACATACACCTGACTCTGCTGACCTCAGTGACTGCTGTCAGCCCCAGGTGGGCAGCAGGAGGAGGCTCAGCATCCTGCTGAAGTCATCTGCAGTTCAGCAGTAACATTAATCCACAGCTGAGCAACTCAGGACTTTAAAGGGAAAACAGGATAAGCGCTTTCCATTCGGCAGCTTGCTGACTAAAGGGACATTCAGGACAGCTCACCACACCTTCAACTGGTAATAATAAATGCTGTTCACGTTTCCTCTTCTATCCAGGTGAGGAAACATCTGTTAGTCATAATTATACCCTGCTGTGTGACAAGGGACAACATGTCTGAGTGAAGACAGAGGAGATTTAGGTTAGAGAATTGAAAGTTCAGTTTTACTAGNCTCTCTGTTTCTATCTCTCTTTCTTATATGTTTTGTTGTGAGCCTAGCCTTTAATGACTGAGCCATCTCTCTAGCCCATGTCTCTCTCTTTCTGAAGACAAGGTCTCATATAGCTAAGGCTGGGTTTGTACTTGGTATGCAGGCAAGGGTGACCTTGAACTTCATTTTTAAAAAGATTTATTGAAGTATCATCTATGTGTATGTGCATATCTCTCTCTCTCTCTGTGTGTGTACCACATGCATGCAAGTGTCTCCAGAGGCTGGAAGAGGGATCAGATCTCCTTGAGCTAGAGATATAGGTAGTGTGAGCACTGGACATGGGTGCTGGGAACCAACTCAAGTCCTCTGGTAGAGCAAGAAGTACCCCCTAACTTTTGAGCCATCCCTGCAGCCCTTACCTTGAACTTAGGAACTTTCCACAGTGACCTCATAAGTCAACACTTTCCACTCCAGACATGTGCCCTCACTTCCATTTATACAGTGCTGGGATCAAATCCAGGGCTTTGAACATACTAGGCTAGCACTCTACCTACTGAACTACACAGCCCAAGCCCCTAGTTTTGTTTGTCTTTTCCTCAAAGGTACAGATCAAATTCATGGCTTTGGGTATTCCCAAATACCCACAAGTGGCAAGCTCTCTGTCACTGAGCTACACCTCCACCTCAGAAAATTCAGTTCTGACCATGTCAAGTTTAAGTGCACTAGGAATTTTGAGAAATCAGCTATATAAGGCCTGGGGCTCAATTTTCGTATGTATCACTGGCATTTGGGGAATTGTTGAGATAGTCTGAGAAGGATTTGTAACATGACAAATATATCCAGGAACAGCCCTAAGAAGGGCATTGTTTAGAGCATCGATGGGGAAAAGGAAATAATGGGTGGTGGTGGTGGACAAAGCATCCAAGGAACTAGAAGGGCATCCAACCTGAAAACCAAACCCACTTCTGCCCCAGGAGGTAACACAGCCTGCAGTAGTGTTCCTCTGAGAAACAGAACATAGAGCAGACACACAGTGCATCTAAACATCTCTCTCTCTCTCCTTGTGTGTGTATGTGCACACACGTGTGAGTACTCCTGCCATGGTGGCTGTTGTGGAGGTCAGAGGACAATTATAGGAATCAGTTCTCTCCTGCCATCATGTGGAACACAGGATGACAAGCCAGTGTGGCCTGGAGTTGGGCTCGTGCCTGGTATGCTTGAGAAACGCTAAGGAGGCCTAGAGGGATGTTAAAGGGGAGAGTAGGAGGTCAGAGAGATGATGGGGCAGGTGACCTGGGGCCTTTAGGGCTGAGGAACACGATAGCTTTTAGCTCTGATAGCTGGAGAAACCACAAAGGTTTTAAGTACAGGACTTCCAAGAACTGACTTCCTATTTATCTATTTACTGTTTTGTTTTTTTCCGGGGGTGGGGGTTATTAAGACAAGCTCTTCTGTTGTCCAAGCTAGACTTGAACTTGTTATGTAGCTGGTAATGACCTGAATTCTGGATCTTCCTGCTTCCACTTGAGATTGCAGGCATATGCCACCATGTCTGATTTTGTTTATTGGTTTTTATTTGTTTGTTTTTCGAGACAAGGTTTCTCTGTGTAGCCTTGGCTGTCCTGGAACTTGCTCTTGTAGACCAGGCTGGCCTTGAACTCACAGAGATCCACTGCCTCTGCCTCCTGAGTGCTGGGATTATGTGTATGTATGTATGTGTATGTGTTTTAGAAGAGCAAATGAAGAACAGTGGTCAATTAATTTGAGACATTCAAATGTTTAAAATTCTTTCCATTTATTTATTTCTTTTGTGGGGGAAGTGGAGTGAGGGGTGTATGTGTCCCGTGGCATGTGTATGGAGGTCAGAGGACAACTTGGAGTCAGTTTTCTCCTTTTACCATGTGGGTCCTCAGGATTGAATTTAGGTGTTGGGCTTGACAGCAGACACCTTTATCTGAGCCATNGCACTGGCCTTAGACTTTCAAATTTGAGGTGGCTATTAGGCATCTATGCAGAAGTCACGTATACAGATGAATTTGAGTGTGGAGTTCAGAACAGAGGTTGGATTAAGGATTTTATTTGAACATTGGTAGAGTATCCATGGCATTTAAATCCACAAAACCAGAGACTGGAGAGACAGATGATCCGGCAGTTTGGAGCATGTATTGCTCTTGCACAAGACCAGAGTTTGGTTCCTAGCACTTAAGGTTGGGCAGCTCAGAACTGCTTGTAACTCCAGCTCGAGGATATATGATGCCCTCTTCTGGCCTCTTTGGACANTTCACTCACATGCACATACACAAACACTTATACAAATAATTAAACTCACTCAAGACTTTTTTCTTTTGCTTTAATGACCCTTTCCTTCCCTGAACTGTGATAGTATTTTAATTCATATCTAGAAAAGGATTGAGTATATTAAAGATGAAGTCTTAGCACTTTGTGTCTGGCTGACTACCTTTTGGAAGAGGATTGGGTGAAGTGATTTTTTGCAATATCACCTCCCTCAGAGGTTGTTTATATTAGATCAATTAAGATAAAAGATATTTGACTATATCACTTCAGCCTAATGAATTTATCATTGTTTTTCAAAGTATTATACATAGTCTAGACAGAATCAATGGGTACTCTTGCCTCAGGGATGTTATTATACTTTCTGTTCCTTCTGCCTGAAGCACTCTTTTCCTCAGGTTGAAGTAGACCTCTTTGCTCATTTCCTCCATCTTTTAACTCAGATCTCATCTTATCTGAATTAACCCTCCACCCTGACTAACCACATTCTAGCAGCATGTTTCATCTTTCACTGTTCTGAATATCATCTTAACCCTCCAATATAGACAGTGGATCTCTATGAGTTCTAGGTCTGCTCTATATAGTGAGTTCTAGGCCAGCCAGGGCTACATAGCGGAAACCCTGTTTCAAACAAAGAAAATGCCCCACAGCCATGCAATCCCTCAATTGAAGTTTCCTCTTCCCAGGTGACTCTAGTCAGCACAAACTGTATGGTAGCAGGGTTTTTGTTTTCCACTTTGTTTTGTTTGTTTGCTGTGCTGAAGACCTACACCAGACTCTCGAACATTATTACACCCTCCCCACCCCCCCACCCCGATCTCAGGATGGATGGCTGGGAACTCACTATTTAGCTGAGCCTGATCTTAAAGCCTTGATTTGCCTGTCTCGACCTTCCAATTAAGCTAAGTGGTTAAGAGCACTGGCTGCTCTTCCAGAGGACCTGAGTTCAGTTCCCAGCATCCAGATGGTAGTTCACAACTGTTTGTAACTCTAGTTCCAGGGAATCCAATGCCATATTCTGGCCTCCCTGTGTACCGGGCACTTATATATTGCTCAGACATACATGCAGGCAAAACACCCATACAAATAAATTAAAATGTTTTTAAAAGCACACTTTTGCAAGAGCTAAAGTGGCACCTCAGTGATAGCTCACTTGTCTAGCTTGCATAAGGCCCTGGGTTTGCTTTTTAGCACTATACACACATACACACACACAAATATTTTTTGCCACTGAGGCGGATGTAAAGTACTATACCAGTATTGTTTTGAGTTGAAAATTTCTAATTATCAAGGACAACAAACATTTCCCTATCTACTTAGCTTTCCATGTTTAGCAATTGGTTAGATATATGGATTTGCTATTGTTTGAAATGGTCTCACTCAATAGCTCTTGTTAGCCTGGTACTCACTATGTAGCCTGCCCTGGCTTGAACTCTGGGCTAATCTGCCTCCACCTCCTCAGTGCTGAGATTACAGGCATTAGCCAGCACATCCTGTATTTGTGTCCATTGCTTTACTAGTGAAAGTACAGATTCATTACAAGTCAGAGTAAGAAGCACAGAGCACCTTCCACAGAATGGGAGCGGGTTTCAGCAAACGTAGCTCAAGAGTCTGTTTTAAAAATTATCAAATTANCATTAGGGGCTGGAGAGCTAGTTCAGTGGTTGAGAGCACTGGCTGCTCTTTCCTGGAACCGTGACTCAATTCCCAGCACTCACTTGGTNGCTCACAACCATCTGTAACTCCTGTCTCAGGGGACTCTAACACCCTCTTCTGCCCTCCGTGGGCATTGAATGCACATATGGTGCACACACAGGCAGGCTAAATACCAATACACATAAAATAAAAACAAAGAGGGGGGATAGTTTTGAACTCCTGATACTTCTGTCCCTACCCCTCAGATGCTGGGGTTATAGGTGTGGGCTACCCACCCATCTTATTGGATTTTTGTTAGTGTTTTTGAGACAGGGTCTTGCTGTGTAGCTCAGGCTAGCCCCAAACTCAAACTCTGTCTCTAGACTACAGGCTTCCACCACGATCTGTGGTGTTTTTAATGTATAAAGCTTTACTCATTTGAGGTATTCTTTGCTTGAATTTTGGTGGAGACATTTCTCTCAAGCAATCACTACTGTCTTTTAATAAATAGCCCTGTTCAGTGTTTATAGTGTTGAATTCCTTTGTAATTTTTTGTTATATTGAGAATTCCAATATTAATCCACAAATGTAACTTTTACTCTTTTTGATGTTGCGTGCCTTTAAAATACTTACCATTTTAATCCCTGGAAGTTCATTTGATGTATGATACGGAACTCAGCATTTTTCCCTCGAAGTCTTCATTCATTTCCTGGAGCATTCCTGCTGGAGCTAACCCTCCTTACTGCCATATTTGGAAATATTACTTCACACCGGCCTGATCAAGTTTGTGTACATTTGCTCTGTCTCGTGCTTTTCGGTTGATCTCAGCTTCTATTTTTGGCTAGAGTCTTAGATCCTGCTGAGCGAGGTCAAAGGAACGTCTCGCCCCCTGCTGGCGCCCGTGGTCCTGGGGAAACCGGACAAAAGCCACCACGTGGCTCACATTCCTGGGCTAGGTGCTCCTTGGAACCTCACGCTTGCTGGGCAAAAGCCCCACCCCTGATCAGCCCTTTTATAGGCTTCCTTCTGATCAGGTCTAGAGCCTCCCGGGTGCCAAGTCTCCAGTACCAGGTAAAACTGGCTTGGCTTTGCTGTAGGGTGGGCTGTTCCTGCCAGATCGAGGGTACCGGGCCTTGGACGCTGCGTAGTCGCTGTGCGGAGCTAGGCTCTGAGCGCTGCCTCTCTTCCCACCTCCCAGGCCCCTATTTTACCTTTGCACGGACTTGACTGCATCCTTTCCTGCCGAGGAATTATAATTGAAACCTTCGGCTCAGAGGTGAGAAACACTGTTCACCTCTGTATTTCCGGAGAAACAGTCCGTTGAATATATGTCTCTGGTTGTCGCATAAGGAACTAGCCTTGGGAGCCTATAGTAAAGTTTGGTGGCCAAAGTCACAGTGAGATGCAGAGGGTCTCAGGGGATGGAGGGAAGGCACGATCCTGTAGACACTGAGGCTGGGTTACACACCACTTCCCCCAGCGCGGGCCGCCCAGGGTGCATGTGCGCAGCCGCCTTCCGTAGCGGGACTGAGCGTTCCCAGCAGAGGGCACTCTCCGGCAGGACATCCCACAGGCTCTCCCCGAGTGACCCAGGGGCTGCACCTGTGGCCTGGGTTTAGCCAGCTACATTTTAATCACGCCCTGACAACCCACGTCTGGAAAACCAAGTCATAATCTATCCAAGAATACAATTTAGAGACAGGTAAGCTATACAGTGGCTGCAGCATTCGGTGAAAACAAAACAAATGGGCACGGGCAGGCTCTGCCACGGAGTGAGTCTGAGGCCACCCTTGAGCTGCAGAGGATACTCTCTCAGAACAAACCTTCAAAGCCCCATTGTCTCTCTTGTCCTGAAGCACTAGAGCCCTAGGCCCTAGGATCATGCTTGTTGGAAGAGCAGCCAGTGCTCTTAACCGCCGAGCCATCTCGCCAGCCCCGAATGCAGTATTTCTTTTTAATGAATTCCTATTTATCTATTACCGTCCTGTAAACGGGCTTGGAAAGTACCATTCATTGTAAGATGTATTTATTCAAGCACCCAGAGGTCCTTCACCTCGGGTCTGACTCAAGTGGAATGATTAGGATCCAGGACNGCTCATGAAACATTGGGAGCTGTTTCAACTTTTTAGGCAGATGTGCAATATTTTTGGAAAGAAGTCCAGTAGTTTTTCTGATTACCAAAAAGTTCGTAAGCTTAGTTTGCAGGGTTAGGAACAACTGGCTCAGTGATTAAGAGCACTTACTGCTCTCCCAGAGGACCCACTTCAGGCAGCTTGCAACGCCATGGAATTCAAGGCTCTTTTCTGGCCTCAGTGTAGACATACATNAGTTAAAAATAAAAATAAATCTTAAGAGAAAGAAATGCAGGCTGGATATAGCTGTGCCTTTAATCCCACCATTATGGTGGCAAAGGCAGGCAGACNGATTCCTGTGAATTCCAGGCCAACCAGAGCTACGTGGTAAGACTCTGAAAAAGGAAAAAAAAAAGTAGGTCTCAAATCAGTGCTGGGCTAGGAGTGTATGAGCATAACACATAACCCAGATGTGGTGGCACATGTCCATAGTGGAGAGATGGAATATACAGGAAGGTCCAAAATTCAAGGTTTTCTTTGGTTACACAGCCACTTTGAGAACTTGCTTCTAAATAAATACATTGCAAATGAAAGGAAATAAAAATTAATGTTATAAATTCAAAACTCTTCAGAAAAGGAAACCCTGACCCAGACCTGGAATGAGACCTGGCCACTCCAGGTAGAGTTATGCAAAGTCGCCCGAGCCTGGGCTCCACTCTCTTTCCTTACAGATGTAGTCATCTCCACCCAGGAAAACTCCGAGGCACAGTTTTTTTTCCTTTTAAAGCCACATTAGGCTCAAGTAAATGTACTTCTGCATTTTTGGTATTTAAATAGAAATCCCTCTCTGGTGGGTTTTTCCCCCGAGTTAGTCATGCGAATGCTCCATGCCTCACTTACCACTAAGTTTCGGGTGCCTGGGCAGTTCCTTTGCACATGTCCTGCTCACGACCCTTTCCCACCTCCCTGCATTGGAGTCCCTGGGGAAACCTGGGTGCTGGTTTCAATGGGCTGGGATTTTCCTCAGAGTGCCTGGGGGATTAAAACGTGTCATTTTTATGGTACAGAAAAAGAACACAAGTTGTTCTAATTGTGAAGAAAGAGGCACTGAATCCCTTTTATAGGTTTAGCACAATAACTTTGTTTCTTTTTAAAGATTTATTTATTTTATTTTATACGTGTATGAGTGTTTTGCCTGCACATATGTAAGTACACCATGNGTGTGCATGGTGCCTATGGAGGTAATACGAAAGTGTTGGATCCTCTGGAACTGGAGTTAGAGATGAATATGAACAGCCATGTGGCTGCTGGGAATGGAACCTGGGTGTTTTGCAAGATCAGCAAATGCTCTTAATCACTGACCCGTGTTTCCAGCCCCAACAGCGTTGTTTCTAACATAGGTTTTCCTATGAATGCGTACTTTGCCTTGGCTAAAATTATATTAGGACATAACTCTATATTAGGAACAGATTTGTTTTACAGTCTCTACCTTTTTATAATATGTTGCAAGCATTTGTGCATGTGTGTGTGTGTGTCGCGCGTGCACGTGTGCGAGTTCATGCATGGGATAGTAAGAGCCTAAGGTTAAGGTCCCTCTCCACTTTATTATTTTTTTATTTAGTTATTTTAGTTATTTATTTAAAGACAAAGTGTTACTGAATCTGAAGCTTGCAGTTTTGACTAGACTGGCTGGCCAGGAGCCCCCAGGACCTACCCTTCTCTGCCCTCTCCTAGCCCTGGGATTATAAACCTGTGCTGCCACACCCAGCTTTTTAAACGGGTCCCTGGGGATCTGAACTCAGATTCTCAAGTTTGCATAGCAAGCGCTTAACTCACTGAGCCATCATCTCAGTTGTCCCCACAAGCAGTTTTCTGAGATCCACCTGTCTCTACCTCCCTAGTGTGGAGATTAAAGGTGTGCACCACCACCGCCCAGCTTGTTGACTTGATTTTGAAATAAGGTCTCACTATATACCCCGACTGGACTAGAACTCCCTATGTAGACAGGCTGGCTTCAAACTGACAGAGATCCACCTGCCTCTGCCTCCCTAGTGCTGGGACTGAAGGCGTGCGCCACCATGCCTGGCTGCTTATTTATTTTAAGACTGGGTCTCATCCCCAGATGGTCTCCAACTCCCTATGTAGACAAATGACGTTGAATTTCTTTGGCTCCTTCTGCCTCTACTGCCTCAGTGCTGGGGTGCAGGAGTGTACCATTACACTGTTTATGTGGTGCTGGCGCTTGAACCTAGACCTTCGAGCGGCTCTACCAGCAGAGCGCCACCCCCAGCCTCATAATTAGGGTTTTAAATAGCTGCATACTTTCCCACCGTACAGCACATTTCATCCTTTCTCTTTGTTGTACATTTTTGCCTGCGTTTCAGTGTGTGTGTGTGTGTGTGTGTGTGTGTGTGAGATGAATATTATGTCCAGAGAATTTACACTGAGGTTTCTTCTTTTCGGCCATATTCTGATGACAATGAATTCTCTACATGTGTTGCATTCATCCATTTAGCAGCTATTTAGTGAATATCAACTACTTGCCCGTGATTGCTACCAGGCTACAGAAATGGATAAGACAGAGTCTATTACTGTGGGGCTTGCAAGGCAATGGAGATTGAATGGATTTGTGTGTGAAGTAGTTGAGAAGGCCATTTTGATAAAGTGGCATTGGACCAGAGACATGAAGTGTAGGGATAACCCTTTTCAAGTCCAGGAAAGTGCCTTCTAGACAAGGNAATACACATGCAAAGGTCCTGCAGGAGGGATGCGCTTGAAGTCATGGAGGAGGTCACTGTGACAAGAGTTGAGTGGGCCAGGACAAGTGGAAAGACCTGGGATAGGGCTAGAGAGAGAATTTATCTGTGATGGGGCCGCATCCTGCAGGGCCTTTAGAAGGCTTTTACTTTGAGATGAAGGAGCCAGGAAAGGATTTGCAGCTGGGGTGGTGTGGGGTACACGCTTATAATCTCAGCACTTGGGAGGTGGAGGCAAGAGGATCAGAAGTTCAAGGCTAGCTTCATTCTGCTATGTAGCAATTTTGTGCCTAGCCTGGGCTACATGAGACCCTGTTTCAAAAACAAAACAGAACTGGTGAAAACTGAAAACAACAGTGACAACCAACAACAAAAGGTTTGGATTGGGGATAGTATACTTTAATTTTATTCTTCAAAGAGTCAGTGTAGGTGTAGTGGGCACGGCTGGAGAGATGGCTCAGGAGTTAAGAGCACATAATGTTTTTTCTGAGGACCCAAGTTTGGTTTCTAGCAACCATGTTGGGTGGTTTAAACCCACTGTGACTACAGTTCCAGGGACTTAATGCTCTCTTCTGGCCTCCATAGACATCTACTCATGTACACATATTCACACACAAACACAGACGGACAGACAGGCAGGCACAAACTCACACACACACTCACATACACACACACACACAATTAAAAATAAAATAAAATTTAGCTGGATGGTGGTGGTGCACACCTTTAATCCCAGCACTCAGGAGGCAAAGGCAGGCGGATCTCTGAGTTGAAGGCCAACCTGGTTTAGTGAGCGAGTTCCAGGACAGCCAGGGCTACACAGAGAAACCCTGTCTTAAAC
>LZPO01107899.1:835722-849952 GCA_001675575.1 Neotoma lepida
TTTGGTTTATTGTGTTTTGTGGAGAGAGATGGGGAATTATAAGTTTATTTTAGACAGATGGATTGAAGATGATTGTTGGGTTGCTAAGTTAAGTAGTTTAGATTTAAATGTTTGAAATTTAGAGGAAGGTGCTGTTAAGGTTTGAACCTGAAATGTCCCCCATATGCTCATGATTTGAACACTTGGTCTCCAGCTGTGGATATTTTGAAGGCTGTGGAGCTCTTAGGAGATGGGGGCTGCTTAGCAGATGTATTCACTTGAGGTAGGCGCTTTATGCTTCCTCTCTGCCATGATAGGAACAGTCCACTGCCTCAAGCTCCTGCTGCCTACCCTGCTGCGACAGCCGAAATCCCTCTGTAACCCAGAGCCAAGGCCTACCTTCCTCCATGTCATTCTGTCAGGTGTTTTGGTCATGGGGACATGAAAGCAATGATGAATATGATGAATACACAGACTTTGGAGATGTCCATGAAGATAGACGTCCATGAAGATAGATGTCCATGAAGATAGGCTATTTAAAGCGNGAGATGGCAGAAGGTCTACCGAGGCCTCTTGCCACACTCTTTCATCCAGCCATCTGCTTTCCATGTCCAAATATGAACATCTGACTTTCACTGCCCCAGACACCCCGCTGCACACCCCTGCACACCCTCCCCACTCAGCTGATGACAGCCATTCTTTTCGCTGACACAGAGTCCAACTTTACTTTTTCTCTCACTTCCCTCGACTTTGAGAGGATCCTGTGGGCCCTGCCTTCAGAATATATGCAGTGTCTTCCAACCCCACCTCACCGCTGCCATACCAGTCACGAGTTCATTCTTGCTGGGCCACAGCAGTGGTTTCCCAACACTTCCCTTTCCTCCTGCCCATTCCTGTTTTTAGCACACTAGCCAGGAGTACTTCTTAAAATGTGTCAGATCAAGCCCCTCCTCCCGGCAAATCCTCCAACCTCCACCACACGACCCAGAGCATGCACTCCTGGCCTATCTCCTGTCTTCTCTCCATGGTTCTCTTGGTTCCAGCAACCTGGGTTGTCTCGTCTTAAAGCATGCCAGACACATTTCTGTTTCTTCACCATCCTGAGACTGTGTTCATATGACTTTCTTTTGGTGTGTGTGTGTGTTATGTTTGTGTACATGTTCATGTGTGTGTGTACACACGTGTGAATACATGTGTGTGGAGACCCGAGATCAACACTGAGTATCTTCCATCTTCCCCAGTCATTCTCCATGTTATTTTCTGAGACAAGGTTTCTCACTGACCCTGGAGCTTGTTGATTGACTGGACTGGCTGGCCAACAAGTTCTAGGGAATCCTCCTGTCCCCACTTCCCCAGTGCTGAGATTACAGCTTTGCACCTGCACATCTGGCTTTTTTTCTTTTCATTTTTTTTTTTGTTTTTGTTTTTTTCAGACAAGGTTTCACTGTGTAACCTTGGCTGTCCTGGAACTCACTCTATAAACCAGGCTGGCCTTGAATTCACAGAGATCCACCTGCCTCTGCCTCCCGAATTAAAGGCATGCACCACTACTGCCCGGCTGCACTCCTGGCTTTTTGTAGGGTGCTGGGGATCAGAACTCTGGTCTCTGCTTGCATGGTGAGAGCTTACCAACTGGGCTGTCCACTAGCCCTCATTTGACTTTTTTGGTGAGACTGCCTCTGACTCTATTTAATATGATGTATGTATCCAAATACAAGTATGGGTACTTTGTTGCATCTCAGTGGGCTTGGTCCCCGGTTTCAGTACCAAAATGTAAGCAACAAAGTTGCAACTCAGTGGGCTCTGACAGCTGGGGTTGCAAAGAGTCAGTCCAGCCCTGGAGGGTGAGGTATCCCAGACACCTGGAGCTGCTTAGAACAGCTCTGCCCTGTAGGTGTCCCGGACACCTTGAGCTGCTTGGAACAGCTCTGACGGCTGGGGCTGCAAGGAGTCAGCCCAGCCCTGGAGGGGAAGTTATTCTGACTGCTCAGGAGAGTCAGTCCTGGAACTGCTTCAGCAGGGAAGGGTATCCTGACTGTTCGGGAGAGTCAGACTATACCTGGTGTGGTGGGGGATGGTCTCCCCACAGGATATAGCAATCCTGCTTCTCTCTTGGAAAGCCGCTACAGCTGAGCTTTGCTCAGCCCCCACTTAAAGGGGCTTCCTAGCAGAGTTCTGCTTCTCAGGCCTAAGTGTTACTCAGCTCTCCTTTGCTCAGTCCACTATGGGATGCCCCAGCAAAGATCTTCTGTTCAGCTCCTCTTTGCTCAATCCACTATGGGATGCCTCAGCAAAGATTTTCTGTCCAGTGAATGAAGGTCTTCACACCCAAAACTCTTTTGAGAAAGATTTATTTGGGAAGGAGGAATCCAGGAGAGTAGCTGCCTCTACCAGGGTGGAGAGAACAGCTCAAAACTGCCCAGGCAGAGCCCTTTATATAGTATGGCCAGGGGGCAGAGTCAACAGGGATTGGCTAGTTTTCTTCCTGCCCTGGGATTGGTCAGTTTTGTGGGCTAGGGGCAAAGAGGGCCCTGATGTGAGGGCCAAACTGTGTTTCTTTCACTGGCCTTTTTTGGCTTTTGGTCACTAATTCTAAGGCCAGGGCACATATCTTTTACTGACTCTGATTCTAGGGACCAAGAGTGTTACTATGGTACTAATTTCAGAGTCAGGGCATGTTTCCTTAGTTCTGGGTTTGGGGATAAAGTGCTCATTTNTTTCAGAGTCAGGGCATGTTTCCTTAGTTCTGGGTTTGGGGATAAAGTGCTCATTTCTCTGGCTCAGGTCCCAAACCCAGGCTGTGTTTCTTTCCCTAGTCAGAACCCCAGGGTCAGGGTGGGTTTCTTTAGTCAGCTCATTTTCCCTACAATGAGTTCTTCAGCAGTAGCTTGCTGGCCAAATCTTTGGTTTGTCTTTTTTGTTTGCTAACGTCCCCTGACTACCTCAGACAGTGCCTGGAACATGGCATATAATTAATAAATGTTGAATGATTGGATGTAGGGCATAAGGCGATGTGTCCGGTGGTGGCCTCTGAGGCAGACTATGATGGTTCATTCATTCATTTATTCACTCAGAGAGTGAATCTGCATCTACTGTATAAAAGATCCTGGTACCCCAATGCTGTGTCCAGACAGGGTCCTCCTGTGTTAAGGAGTGAAACGGAGACAAGAGGTGGTACCAGTGTGTTTCGGGAGCAGCCTGGTGTTTAAGAGGGTGGCAGAGTAAAGGAAATTGGCCTAAAGCAGCTATCTTTTATCTGCTGCCTCAGAGCTCTAGACCTGTCCCCAGGTCATAGAGTACCATCTTAGGGCCAGAGCTCCAGTGCCACCCCAGATCTGTGTGGGTCAGCCTTCCCTTCTGTTTTTCATCCCTTGTTAACTGTCTGGGACCAGCCAAGTTCTAGAGCAGGTTATGTTGACCACTGGAAGGGGGACTGAGAAGACCTGCCAGTTAGGTAGATGAGAGATCTAGAGACTTATCNGGTTAACAAGTTAACTAGTTAACTAGTTAACTAGTTTTTCTGTTGGTTTATTTATGTAGAGGTCAGAGGACAGCTTTGATGAGTCAGTTCTTGCCTTCCCACATTGCTGAGGCAAGATGTTTCTTGTTTCTACAGCCTTGCTGCATATTCTAGGCTAACAGGCCTGCAGTCTTCTGGGCAATTCTTCTGTCTCCACCTCCCCTCTTGCTATAGGCATGTTGGGATTACAGATGTGAGCCACTGCACCCAGATGTTAATTTTTTTTTTTTTTACAATTGCTTATTTTATTGTTTTGTGTGTTGTGGGTGCACGTATAGAGATTAGAGGACAGTTTACGTGAGGGAGCTGGTTCTCTCCTTCCACCATATGGGTTCTGGACATTGAACTCGGGTCATCAGCTTGGTGGTGAGTGCTTTTCCCCACTGAACCATCTTCCTCACTGCTTTCCTCCTAGGTTCTGGGAATGAAATTTGGATTGTCAGGCTGCGTGGCTGGCACTGAGCCACCCAGGTTTCTCTCTTCCTCTGTCTCTGTATCTCTCTGGTGTTGGGGATTGAACACAGAACTCAGACATGCTAGGCAAGTGCTCTACCACTAAACTACATCTCCAGCCAACCAGTGGGCTTTTCAACATGAAAGCTCCAAAAGGCCTGACATGCATGATACTNTGGTTTGAGCTTATTGCCCAGAAGTCTATATGTTAAGCTAGATGGGTGATGCATGCCTGTAATTCCAGTACTCATGATCTACACGTCGAGTTCCAGGACAGTCAGGGCTACATAGTAGGACTTTAAAAGAAAAAAAAAGGTATATGTGTTGGAAACAGAGTCCCTCAATTGATAAGATAGTGGTATTTGGAGTGGAGCCTTGGAGAGATAATTAGGATTAGACCATCACAGGGTCTAATCCTAATTATGGTCTTTCTCAGCATGTCACATGACACCTTCCTCTGTGTTGCTTCAGCAAGAAGGCCCTCACCAGATGCCAAGCAGATGTTGGCCCCATGCTCATGGACTTTCCAGCCTTTAAAACTGTGAGCCAAATAATTCTCTAATCTTCTACAAATTACTACAAATGAACTAAGACAGCAAATAAACTAAGGCACGAGACCCAGGAGGAGAATTTGCCTGCCCCTCCTACACATAGAATTCACTGGCCCCCAGGCCTTAGAGGCTACTGGAATCTCTAGGGTGGGGCTGTCTGAGTACAGGTGGAACCCCTCACATTGCTTAGGCTTATAGGTTGGGTCTAGACAGAGGGTGGTGTATCCTATGACTTTGGGCCTCACCTCTCACTCCCACACTCTGGCTAACTCCAGACTGTTTTTGGAGACAGGGTATTAATAATAAATTTTACAGGCTAGGAATGAACTTACTCTGTAGCTCAGGCCAGCATGAAACTCCTCATCTTCCTGCCTCAGCCTCCTGAGTGATGGGATTACAGGTGTACGCTGACNGAAGCTTTCTGTGAAGCCCAAGCTGGCCTCAAATTTGATACGTAGCTCAGGCTGGCCCTGAATTTGTGATCCTTCTGTCTCGGTCAAGTGCTAGGATAATAAGCACATGCCACTATACCTGGTCATGGCCCTGGGTTTGGATCCCAGAACTGTAAAACAAACAAACAACATCAACAATGCACTATATTTTTTTACTTATTAATTTATTTTAATAATTTATCAGCTAGCTGTGTGTGATGACATATCCACTTGATCCCAGCACTTGAGAGGAACAGACAGGCAGATCTCTGTGAGTTTGAGGCNAGCTTGGTTTACATATGAAGTTCCAGGCCAGTCAACAAACATTACCTAGTGAGACCCTGTCTCAAAACAAACAAGTGTATCAGGTGACAATTCAATTTTGAGTTTTTTTNGAAAACAAAATTAATTTTTACTTAGACTCCTTCATTTGTCTAACACCAAAGTGGGCTTGCCAAGACTAGTTTACAGATAGATTATTTTCTCTAGTCAAGAAAAATTGGGGACATAAAAGTATTATTGTTTCTTTAGACAAGGTTTCACTATATAGCCCTGGCTGACCTGAGACTCACTATGTAGACTGTGCTGGCCTCGAACTCACAAAGATTCATATTGATCTGTCTCCTGAGATCTGGCATCATCATGCCCAGCTCCATTTTATATCTCAAGGTAGGGTCTCTTTCGGAATTTAGAGTGTGCAGATCTGGTTAGTCTTGCCAGTTTGCTCCAGAGTGACGAGAATGCAGGTGGCCAGCCACACCAGCCTGACTTGATATGAGGGCTGGTTGTGGATCTGAACTCTGGTCCTCATATTTGTACTGAAAATATGCTTTACCCCTGAGCCATATCTTCAGTTTCCTCCAGTATAATTTTTTGAAAATAAAATACCAAGCTGGATGTGATGGCCTGTGATCCTGGATATGGGTTTATGAGTTCAAGGTCAGCCTTCTCAAAATACCTCCTTCTTCTTTCTTCTTCTTCTTCCTCCCCCCGCCCCAAGGGAAGGAAGGGGTCTGGAATCCACCTATCAGTTCTGGGTATATTTAACTTTATTTTACGTACATTGGTATAAAGGTGTCAGATACCCTGAAACTGGAGTTACAGACAATCTTGAGCCGCCATGTGGGAAATGGGAATTGAACCCAGGTCCTCTAGAAGAGCAGTCAGTGCACTTAACCGCTGAGCCATCTCTCCAGCTCCTCAGTTACATTCTTGATCCAACCTAAGGGAGGCCCAGGGCCTGCCTGGGAGCCTTTCTCACATTCACAATGAAGTTCTATCTGTCCTCAGGTCATCCAGTCCTAGCCACACAGAGTCTGAGCAGACAACTTCACCTCCCACACTTCAGTGGAAGCCCGGGAAGCTGGAACCCCCTCTTTGCCCTGCTGCCAGCTGCTCTTCCCTCTAACAGAGGAATGACAGACCTCTCCAGCCAGCCCTCCTTTCCTCCTGTGCTCAGCATCCCACTGTTCTCACCTTTCAAGGACTCTGCCTCTTTGATCCCTTCCCAGGCCCCAGGCTGTCCAGTACGTGTCAATCTGGGTCACTCTCTGGATCTGGACCTTCAGCCTTCTCTTGACCCTGCACCACACCCTCTCCACCCACGATTCCCTCTCTGCTCCCAGGCACATCTCGGGTTCCATTTGCTAAGTTTCTCTATAGTTATTTCTCTTTTCAGTAATGTGTGGAGCAGGGCTTGGTGGCTCATTCCTATAATGCTATAGCATTTGGGAGGCTGAGGCTGGAGAATCATTGGGAGTTTCAGANCAGCCTGGGCAAACTAAGACACCATGTCAAAAACAAACAAAGGTGTGTACCTGGGAGGCTGAGGCCAGAGGATCTGAAGCTCAAGGCTAGCCTGGGCTGCAGAGTGAGTTCCAGCCTGGTCTACAAAACAAGATGCTAGGGTNTGGTGGTACATGCCTATAACCTCAGTGCTGAGGAGGCAGAGGCAGGAGGAGCTCCAGCTTGAAGATTCCTGCTGTCTGTTGAATAGTGTTCCATGGTATCTCTTTAAATCAAGTTTGTAGAGAAAAGCTCTTGGATTTTTCTTTTTCTTTTTAAAAAAGATTTGTTTTTCCCTTTCTGGCAGTGACGACCTCCCTACGAGAACATGTCTCTTGCAAAGGATCTCCTTCATCCCTCTCCAGAAGAGGAAAAGAGGAAACACAAGAAAAGGCGCCTGGTACAGAGCCCCAATTCCTACTTTATGGATGTGAAATGCCCAGGATGCTATAAGATCGCCATGGTCTTTAGCCATGCACAAACAGTAGTCTTGTGTGTTGGCTGCTCCACTGTCCTCTGTCAGCCTACAGGTGGAAAAGCAAGGCTGACAGAAGGATGCTTCTTCAGGAGGAAGCAGCACTGAAAAGCACCTGATTCAAGATGAGTGGGAACCATCCCAGGAAACACATTTTGGATTAAAAAAATTGTTGTTCATTTCATGCATATCTNTACACAGGAGTGTGTCAGATCCCCTGGAGCTGGAGTTCCAGACACTTGTGAGTTCTCCGGTGTGTGTGTGCTAGGAACTGAATTCAGGTCCTCTGGGAGAACAGCAAGTGCTCTTAGCAGCTAAGCCGTCTCTTTAGCCCCCCACACTTCTTTCTCTTATTTTTATTTTTTTATGCATATGAGTGTTTTGCTTGCATGTATTAAGTGTACCACAAGTAGTGCCTGGGGAGGGCAGAGGGCATCAGAGCCTCTGGAACTAGAGTTAGAGACAGTTGTGAGCCACTATGCGGGTGCAGGGAACTGAACCCCAGTTCTCTGCA
The DNA here is from genome assembly GCA_001675575.1 of Neotoma lepida. Lineage (NCBI taxonomy): Eukaryota > Metazoa > Chordata > Mammalia > Rodentia > Cricetidae > Neotoma > Neotoma lepida. The sequence continues at coordinate 843,431 of LZPO01107899.1, forward strand.
AGAGCAGCCAGTGCTCTTAACTGCTGAGCCATCTCCCTAGCCTCTGTTTGTTTTATTTTATTTTATTTTTTGAGACAGGGTTTCTCTGTGTAGCTTTGGCAGTCCTGGAACTTGCTCTGTAGCCCAGGCTGGCCTGGAACTCAGAGATCCACCTGCCTCTGCCTCCCAAGTGCTGGGATTAAAGGGATGTGCCACTACCACCTGGCTTTCTTCTTTTTCTTTTTTCAAATGGGGTCTCATATATCCAGGTCTAGCCTTGAGCTCTCTATGCCTCTACCTCCTGAGTGCTGGGACTACAAGGTACCCATACCACTATGCTCCCCCCCTTAAAAAAAACCCTCTTAAATATAACAAGAACAGCTAGTGACATGTGGAAATATATATCCAATACCCACAATGTACTGGGAACAGTTCGGACTTTGGGGAACATAGGAGTCAGGTGTGGTGGCTCAGGGATGGTGTCAGGAGGATCAAGACTTCAAGGCCAGCCTTGGCTACCTGAGACTTAAGTCCAAGAGTAAACAGACTCCCTCCTGTTATGAATTATTGCACAGATCAGAATATTAACACCCCCAATAATAAAAGATATGACGGATATNTGGGATAGAGATTCATGTGGCAAAGCAGTGCAGAGAGAGCTGGGGAGTGTGGTGAGATCTGGGTGTGGACCGAGCAGATGCCCCTGAGTGGAGAAGAAAGGGAGAAGATAGCCTTGTGGATACCCAGGGGAAGAACATTCCAGACAAAAACTTGAGGAGTGAAGCAAGCCTGGCTGGTTTTCATACCCAGGGATCTGGGAAAGGAGTACAGTGAGTGCAGTTGGCCTGGAGCTAGGGATGGAGAGGAAAGGGCAAGACAGGTGAGCCCAGGACCAAGAGGGCCAGCTCTGGCTTCAGTCTGGGTGGAGAACTGGAAGATTCTTAGCAGTTTTGTTTTTTGTTTTTGAGAGGGTTTCTGTAGCCCAGGCTGGCCTAGAACTCTATGTAGCCAAGACTGACANTGACTTTCTTATCTTTCTGTCTCCACCCCAAGTGCTGTGACAAGCATGTGCCCATTATGTTTATGACCCTAAAATAGCTGGAGCTCTTGGAGTACTGCAGAGCATCTAAGAATCCCACTAGCCTGGGGGTAAGAGGTCCTTTATCTATGGCCCTTTAAGGCTAGGAGGAAAATAACTTGTTTTTTTTTTTTCCCCCAAATACTGCTCTTTTCACCATTTCTTCTCATCTCCCCCCTCCCATTCCTATTATTTTGTAAATATCTGGCTGTTTACAGTGGTTCTGCGTACTTTTCCTGTCTGTACTCTGAATTTGTTCCACCATTCTGTCTTCTGCTTCTCTAACTTACCCTGTTCCCAGCTGCCTCAGTCTCTCCTTTGATAATCTTNCCAGAGCAAATGCACCCATTGTGAGGCGATGGGATGCTTAAGGCTCACCTCAGAGGCTGGCACTGCTGTGGGCTTGTTCCTTCCTCTTTGCTGGAACTTGGGAGCCACACTTTTTTATTTGCTGGTTTTTGTAGTGTGGGGGATCGCCTTGAAAAGCTGAGTAAGGGCCGGGCGGTGGTGGCGCACGCCTTTAATCCCAGNACTCGGGAGGCAGAGGCAGGCGGATCTCTGTGAGTTCGAGGCCNGCCTGGGCTACCGAGTGAGTTCTAGGAAAGGCGCAAAGCTACACAGAGAAACCCTGTCTCGAAAAAACAAAAAACAAAAAACAAAACAAAACAAAAAAAACAAACAAACAAAAAAAGAAAAGCTGAGTAAGGGCTCTGCCACCAAGCCAGTTCTCAGCCCGGAATTAACAATATTAAATTGGGGACGGAGAGATGGCTCAGTGGTTAAGAGTACATTTTGCTCTTGTAGAGGACCCAGGTTCTATTCCCAGCACCAACATGGTAGCTCCCAACCATCTGTGACTCTAGTCACCATGCTCTCTTCTGGCTGCTGCAGTTACCAGGCATACACAGTACGTATACATACATGCAGGCAGAACACTCACACACATGCAGAAATAAATAAATNANTCCTAAAAAGNGAACATGTTGCTGGGTGGTGGTGGTGAACGCCTTTAATTCCAGCACTTGGGAGGCAGAGGCAGGTGGATCTCTGTTCCAGAACAACCTAGTCTGCAAATGAGTTCTTGGCTATCAAGGGCTGCATAGTGAGACCCTATCTTAAAAAANGATGTAGCACTTTTATTAGTTTTTTAATCATATTCTATGAGTTTGAGGCCAGCCTGGTCTAGAGGGTGAGTTCCAGAATAGCCAGAGCTACACAGAAGAACTAATTTTTTGAGTGGTGCTCAGAGGACAACTTTTGGGAGTGGTTCTCATCTTCATGTTGAAGCAGAGTCTTTTATTTTTATTTTATTTTATTTTATTTTTTAAGGCAGGGTTTCTCTGTATAGCCCTGGATGTCTTGGAAATCACTGTGTAGACCAGGCTGGCCCAAAACTCACAGAGATCCACTTGCCGTTGCCTCCGGAGTGCTGAGATTGAAGGTGTGTATCNCGACCGCTGGGCGTGCAGGGTCTCTCTTACTGTTTCTCCTTCCCTACGGACTCCAGGTGAGGTGGTCCACAGCTTCTGCCTGATTCTCCTCTAGTTCTGTGATCACAGATACANGCCACCACACCCAGCCTTTTACATGTGGGCTTGAACTCAGGTTATCAGGCTTTTTTGGTAAGTACTTTTGACTGCTGAGCCATCTCCCCAGCCCTCCACCTTGCTTTTTTAAGAGAGGGTTTCTTACCACCCTATTCAGCAAGATTGGCTGAGCACCCAGCCCTAGGATCCTCTTGTCTTGACCTAACACTGGGTTTATAAACAGGAGTTGTGCCCAGCCTTTTTTGTTTTTGTTTTTGTGTTTTGAGACAGGGTTTCTCTGTGTAACAGCCTGGGCTGTCCTATAGTCCAGGCTGGCCTTGAACTCACATAGATCCACCTGCCTCTGTCTCCGGCTGGGATTAAAGACATGCACCACCTCTGCCCAGCATGCCCAGCTTCTTACATGGGTACTTGGGATCCAAACGCAGATACTCATGCTTGTATGGCAAGCCCTTTACCCACTAGCTGTCTCCCCAGACCAGCTTCTCACATTTATTGTTAGAATCGAGCCCCAGCGGTGTCCACTGGAGAAGCTTATTTATTGTGTTCAATCTAGAGCGTGTCCGTGTATGGCCTTGTGAGTTTCAGCTAGGCTAGCTTTCTACTTCAAGGATTTCTAATTAGTTCTTCTTCATCTTGTTTCATTTCTGCCTATTTTTGCTTCATAATTTCACTTCGAAATGGAACGTATGCATTCATGTCTGAGTATTTGCAACACTACTAGTTTTAAAGTTTTTAGTACTGTTTTTACAAACTTCCCAAGGAAATTTGAGAAAATTTCTGATCCGATGTGAAGGTCAAAGGTTATCTTTCTCACTGGTAAAGAACCTTTTTGTGTTGTCCGATTTTGGTTCAAAGCTCTTCATTGTTGTTTGCTCTGTCTTATTCTCCTTGTGATGTTTTCAGGATTTCATGAAGCCCAGGCTGGTTTCAAGCAAGCTATGTAGCAGAGGATGACCTTGAACTCCTGATCCTCCTGCCTTTACCTCTCAAGGGCTAGGNTAAAGGGTGAGTTACCCTGCCGGCTCAGGGCTCTATTTGTGTGAGAAGGTATTTACTTAGGGCCTCTCTTCTCACTTACCCCGCATTTCTTCCCAAGACGCTTCCCTGGGGCCTCTGGGCCTCCCCCTGGAGTCAGGGAATCCACATCAGGAGTGTGTGGGATGGTGAAGCTAGTTGTGGGAGCCCAGAGAGCTCAACTATGCTGGCTTCATCTCACCTCCTTAGTCCTGAGAGAGCCACAGTCTCCAGCCTGACAGCCACTTACCCCCCATTTAAAAATATTTATTGTGCCCAGTGGTGGTGGTGGTGCACGCTTCTAATCCCAACACTCAGGAGGCAGAGGCAGGTGGAGCTCTGTGAGTTCTAGGCCAGCCTGGTCTACAGATCAAGTTCCAGGACAGCCAGGGCTACACAGAGAAACCCTGTCTCAAAAAACCAATCTCTGTCTCTATCNATNTATAATTTTTTGTTTATTTATTTATTTTATTCATTATTTTAAGTATATGTGTGAGTGTGTGTACATGTGGGTGTAAGTTAAGTCTAGGAAAGGCCATTGGATTCCTAAAGCTGGANTTACAGGCAAGTAGCTGTGAACCAGCTGATATGGGTGCTGGGACTGGGGTCCTCTGAAAGAGCTATACATACTCTTAACCACTGAGCCACCTTTCCAGCCTCCCTTCCCACTCCAATCACAACCCCCCCTCCAGACGGGTTCCTCTGTATAACCCTGGCTGGCCTGGAACCCAGGCTGTCCTCAAACTCAGAGATCTGCCTGGCTCTGCCTCCAGAGAGCTGGGTGAGATTCAAGGAGTGCACTACCACCAACCAGCCCCCCTTTTTTTATTCATGAGTATGTTTGTGTGTGAGGGGACCTGAGGAGAAGAGGGTGCTGGACCCCCTGGAGCTGGAGTTACAGGCAGTTATGAGCATCTGATGTGAGTGCTAGGGTCTGGGTCTTCTTTTGGAAGCACAGAAAGCACTGTTAACCACTCAACCATCTCATTTCACCAGCCAGCCTGTCTGTCTGTCTGTCTCTGCCTGCCTGCCTTCTTTCTTTCATTCTTTCTTTCTCAAGATGGTTTCTTGTAGCATAGGTTGGCCTCAAACTTACTTACTATGTAGTCGGGGATGACCTTGAACTCCCGATCCTCCTGTCTCCACCTCTCAGTACTCTTACGCATCAACTAGTGTCTACATTGCACCCTTAGAGACTCTCAAGTTTGAGACGTCAGTTCNACCATCCCCCTANACTTCTATTTCTGGTTCCTGGGGATTTGTCAGAATCTGTTACCTATTTTTAAAAGTCACCTTTATATTTTAAATGTCATGGCTAGGTNTACAAGCAAGGGGTTTTTGAAGGCCTAAGCTCACATCCTTGTGCTGAGTTCAACCCCCTCACACGTGGTCTCATTCTCCACCCACAGTTGAAACCACCAAAGGCAAGGTCATTGATGACACTTCTCTGTCCCAATCTTCCTTGACTCTTCCTTGGCTTTTGACATACCTGACCTCCCTGCTATTATTTTTTAATTTACTTAATTTTTATTAATCTTCTGCTTTTTTGAATAGGGGCTCATGTAGCCTAGGGTAGCCTTGACCTNACTATGTAGCTGAGGACGACTTTCAACTTCTGATACTACCACCTTCGTTTCTCAAACTCCAGGATTATAGGTGTGTCTAGTTATTTATTTCAAATTTTATTTTATGTATGTATGTGTGGTATGCAAGAGCNCTACCACTGAGCTACACCCCATCCCCCACTCTCTTCTTGAAACATCAGTCTACTTTGTCACTTAGCCCTCTCCTGAATCTCACCCCCTCGTCCTGCTGAAGCCCCAGTATGCAGCTNGGAGTTAGGGAAGGAGCTGGACTTGGGGGCTTGCTCTCCAGTGTTCTCGGCCCCTTGGCCATGCCCTTGTCAAAAGAGGAAACCACATGTCTGGAGCTTATGTTCCTTTCTCTACAGCCTCACATTACAGATACTCTCAATCTTGGGGAGTTTGTGTTGTTGTTAATGTTTGTTTATTTTGCTTTGTTTTCTTCTTTTTTTAGACAGAGTCTCACTATGTAGCTCTGGCTGATATGGAATTCACTCTGTAGACCAAACTGGCCTTAAACTCACAGAGATCCACCTGCCTCTGCCTCCTGAGTGCTAATTACCAGTGGCTATAATATCTCTGATGATGTCTTTCTATCCCCCAGCACAAATAAGCATTTACTTTTTAGAAAGCTGTTTTACATTTATCTATCTATCTATCTATCTATCTATCTATCTATCTATCTATCTATTACACCTCTGCCATGTATATCAGTCTTGGCAGCACCTACCTTTATCTGCTAAGCCATCTTTATTTATTTTTTCTTTTCTTTTTTTCTTTTTTTGATTTTTTGAGACAGGGTTTCTCTGTGTATCCTTGGCTGTCCTGGAACTCACTCTGTAGAGCAAGTTGGCCTCTGCCTCAAGTGCTGGGATGGTGGCACAGACCTTTAATTCCAGCACTTGGGAGGCAGAGGCAGGCTAATCTTTGAGTTCCAGACCAGCCTGGTCTAACAAGCGAGTTCCAGGATAGTTAGGGATACACAGAGATTTCTCTGTCTCTGAAGAAAAAAATAAAGAGATTTTTGTATGTATTCATGTTTTTTCTAGACTGTTTCTTTATGAATGAAGTGTGTGTGTGCCCATGGCAATGGATAGAATGTAGAAGTCACAGGACAACTTTTTTTTTTTTACTGTATAGACATTATTTATTTTGGGGACACAGGATCTAGGAGTATGGCTACATTAGTGAACTCTAAAATGGCTTTCACAGGAACCCTGTGAATTCTTTTTTTTATTATGAAAATTTTTTCATTCATTTTACACACCAAAGATCCCCCTCTTCCCCCCCCCCAACAAGAAGGCAAGGCCTTCCATGA
>LZPO01107900.1:0-12098 GCA_001675575.1 Neotoma lepida
AAGGGCGTGTGCTAACTTGCATGGCTATTGTTTTTCTATTAGTGGTTGGCAGCCCCGTTTTTCCTCTGACCCTCAGATAAATTTTATTAGGGAGGACAAATAAGATATCACAAATATCACCACAATTATATTTCATAGATCAGAAAATTGAACAATACAAAGGTTAGTTCATGTGTCCATTGTCATACAATCACTAAGTGGTAGTATCCAGTTTAAGCTCTGTAACTGGATTCTAGAGCTCATTAATTATAGGATGAATGAAGAATGAATGTTGAGATTTGGCCTTCTTGGCAAAGAAAAACAGATGAAATAGTATACATTTCCCTCCTTTTTTATGGGCATTATCTGTAGTTGTCACTAGCCCTAACAACCCACTCTGTAGTATAAGTAATGATAATTTTCTCTTTGCCAAGGTAAATGGCATTTATGTTGGAAAGTCAGAGCCAGGACAACCAAATCTATGAGATAATTCATGTGGTCTAAGCAAGAGGCCTACAGGTTGAAATTCTTTAAAGGTCTTGGGCTCAGCTTGGGCTCTGCAAGTGCCTTCACCTTTCATTGCCTTTAATTTCATTTCTGAGCTGGGAGTGATAGCCACACATTTGCAAAGTGATGTCTATAAGGAGACCCTGTGATGTTGGACCAAAAACATCTTCAAGATTCAATGAAGACCAAAGATAGCAGTGGTCAGCCAATTGATAAGGTGGGGGGAATCATATTGGGTTTGTTGAAAGAAATGGTGAGTCAAGCTAGTTGGAATGAGTCTAAATATTTTGCTAAGAACTTTTTTGCAGATAGGTTTGTGAAGGAATATTTGTTGAGTTGAGGTAATTACATTGCAAGATACCTGGAACATGGTTAAAGAGCAAAGAGGAAGTTGTCAGTTATAAAATTTTGAAATTCAGAGATAAACTTTATTCCAAATACTCATGTCATTTCAAGCCACTGTTCTTGTTTTTCTGACAATAAGGAAAGTATCACCAGGAGGTAAACACCTGTTGATTATGAATACGGTAAAGCCACGAGCCATGATTTTTCTCCCTACACATGGTAGAATTGTATCAAAATCTAATCATAGATTGTATCTAGACCATAAATGTTCTTGTATCAAGCATTTTATATTCATAACTATTAAAGCCAAGATATCTAGGCTATAAGTGAATTAAATATGTAAATACTTTGGTGACCTGGAGGAAGAGTTTTAGACCTTGGGCTGTAGTGAAATAACTAGGACCACTAACTGAATTATCAGGGTTATTCCACAATATCATAAGGACATGACCTGCCATCTCTACTGAAATATTTATAAATAACTCTAACAAAACACTTGCCTTATATGTTACAAGACTATATTATTCCTGAGCCTTGGCAAAGATCTGCCACAAGTCAACATTGAAAACCTGGAGAATTCATCTCTTTGGGCCTTAGTTTTCAAAGTAAAGACAGGGCACTGAACTATATAACACTTTTCTGGTTTTCATATTTGCCAAATATGTAGTAATGTTAGATATAGAAATGGAGTTTGACCTTATAATGGGAAAGCAAACTGGGGTTTAACTTTTTCTGGTATCTAACAGAGGAAGAGTATCAATAAATACTTTTCTCTTGTTTCAGCATTATCAAGATGTTACCCATCACCTTTAAGGGAAAAGGTATGAGTGTGGGAAAGACAAGGATCTGTGCTTATGCTCAGAGACTTTGCCATGTGTTCCGTGTTTGCCTAGATTCACACATGGCCTAAAGCCTGTCTGTTCTGTGCCTGTATTGTTTCAATTTCCATCATTTCATTGGTTCTAGAAATTGGCTTTAGCCCAGTTCTTTCTGTTTTGGTCATTAAAGTTCAAATTGGTCCCTGGCTTTGTCTACAAGCTTCTTTCTTTGATAGTAGAATAGATCTCTCTATCCAAAATGATGATTGGAAACTTGAAAGCAGACTAGTTCCTGCTCCTTTTATTGTATTCAATTTCCTCCAATTTACCTTCTTTGGCATTTACTCTCTATACCAGTGTCTAGCATCTTAGGCATCAGATTCTTCTTTGATGAGGCAAGAACCTTTATGTGTGAGGAAGCTAGATAATCCAACACCCTTGGAAATATGTTGTTAGGACTGCCACAACAAACATTACTCAAAAGAGGAACTGAACAGAGATAGCCTGGTCCTAATACTTGGAACCTCCTCAGCTTGCAAAATGCCCTCAAGGTTTGCCAAGAGTCTCTCTAAGGTCCTGATGGTCCTCACCTGGCAGCATAATGGTGCTGTATCTGACACAGTGACAGTGGGTCCTGTCTGGGGATGTGTTGGCAAATGTTTGGAAACTTAGTGGTTGGATATAAAGCCCCGATTTGCCAATTTCCATGGTGAAAACATGACCACTGTGGTTAATTAAAAGCTAGTAGCATGATACAAAATATGAAGTTGAAAAGAGAGAACACAAATTGCCATTCAGAGAGTGCAGGCAAACTCCAGTATACCACTATACCACTCTTGACTAACCCATACCCCAGTCTTCAGACCTGGGGCCTCTGGGGCTAGTAAGGACTTGAGGAAAGGAGAGAGTGTAGTACTTACACAGCCCTGCTTCTTCCAGCTACTCCTTGGAAAAGAGGTATAAGAAAATCTTAAAGTAGTGTCCATGGAAGTAGCAGAGTCCACTGAACTGAATCCCTGAAGGTTTTTCAGATGTTTTTTTGGAGTAGCAAGAAAGCTTATATCCTATCTGCATGAAACAGAACCATTTTTAGAGCTTATATGTGCGGATGTGGAATGAGAATGTTCAGCTCATGTTTCTTCATTAGCCTAAAATATCATATATACTGAGCTTTGCAATGGGAAAGTGGAAAATTAATTTTAACATTGAAGAAGTAATTGCTTTCTGTTTCACAGAATGCCAAGTTTTAATTCCAAACCAATAGTCAGCCTGAACAAAGGATGATCCACTTGGCAGTGTTGGAGGCTATTGAATAATGAAATTGCAACTCTGACTTAAGGATACTTCTCTAGACTCTGCTTCTTTTGTTTTGGCCAAAACAAAGATGAGTGCTCATGGTTTGCTTGGCTTTAAAATGAAGATGCTTTTCATTATGTGTGATATGATAGCCAAAAGAACAATTCCATGTTCAGAACATTAAACTTTAGAGCTAGAAAGACCATGGAAAACAAAACTTCAATACCAAGAAGCAGCATCATCTACACTGGGACTTGATCATACTCCCCCTCCCAAACCAATATGGTCAAATGGCAGCCATCTTGGAAGAGGTTTAGCATGCTACAAAATGTATACTGTACATATAAATTTGGAACATTTTCTTGGACAGCTGACTTTGTAGCTTTGTTATTTTCTGCTTTCTTTTGCCTTTTGCAATAAAGGAAAAGATATATATGGCAGATAAAATCATATATAGTGGAGAATGCAACCATTTGCCATTATAGTTGGGATATAAATGATGAGTTGAGAAAGCTTGCATTAAGGTTATAGCAACACTTAACAACAAATAATAAATATAGCATTAGAAATGAGTGTAAAATATCATTTATTTAAAGATCCCCAGGAGGAAAGCTCTGTCACATCATATCCCTTTCAGCATGTTTTGATTTTTTTCCTTATTTTTGTCTCAAGATAAGTTTCATTTCCCAGTCCCTAAAAAACATTTTAAAGAAAACATATACCACAATAAATAGAGAAATTCCATTTTTGGTACCTAATGAGCATCTACATTGGTAGTTCAGCAGAACTGCCTAAAATGAGATTGTATCATTGAGATCAACCACCAGCTTGATAGGCCCACAGTCAAGACAATTCTTTTCTTTGGTTTATTTCATATATGTTGTTTGATAGCTGTTATGAATAATATTGATATATATTATGCCATTTATTCAGCTATGTGTCTACCTAACCAATAATTAGTAAATGCTCCGATACTTTACAGAAGGGTGAGGAGATGACTTAGTGGGTGAAGTGTTTGTGTGTAAGCATGAAGATCTGAGTTCAGATTTCCAGCACCCATGTAAAAGCTTCCTATTTCAGCATATGTGTCTGTAACTCAAGAACTGGGGAAAGAGTGGGAGGTTGGAATAAAAGCATGCAAATCCCAGTGCTTTACTGGCCAGTTAGTTTAGCTGAAAGAGTAAGTGAATACAGCTGTGTGGGGAGGGTCCTACCTCCACCTTTCCCAGGGTACTCTTGAGGAGAGAAGGATGAGAAACTTGTAGATAGAATGATAGGCCTAGCCGATAAGAGGAAAGACAGAAACACAGGATAGCTTTGGGAGGACCTGGGTCAATACCTAACAGCCCAGAACTTTATTCAAAAGGGCTTTTTATAACAATGCCAAGGGACAAGGCAAAAGACCTCCTCTTTTCTAGATACAGCCAAGCGGGGACCCTTCCAAACACTTGGTACCCAGGCCAGTGGTCCAATCATCCTCTTATGCAGCCCTGCTGATAAAGCAAGCTCAGATCTCACTAGGAAACCTCTGTGGGCTTCCACATATCTGCCTGGGGGGCCAGCCTCCAGCAGCACAGGGCTCATCAGAGTGTGCTAAACTTTTCTATCTGAGAGGGTTAGGGAAAAAGACACACTCTCTCTTGATGATTTCCTTCTTTATTCTCTGTTCTTCCTTGTTCTTTCTGTGTTCTTTCATTGTCAGTTGAAGAAAAATGGCAGTTCAAGATGAAATTTTAAGGCCCATGTGACAGCAGGAAGGTCTAGCCTCTTCTAATGTACTGAACTGGACTGGACCCCGAACAGTTGTACAAAGGCATATTTATTGATTGTTACACAAAGTATTTCTTCACACCTAGGTCCCTAATCTTAATTTACATGTTTTATTGAAGGAGAGCATCACATGCCTCCATGACTCTAGTCCTTTATTATGTATTGTGTGCAATACACAATAAGACAAGAGCCTCAGGTGTGCCTGAGGAGTCTTGTGATCAGAGTCATGGAATGGCTGCAAAGTTCCTTCAGCAAAACACTGTTTTCCAAAGAGATTCTTCAAGGTCAAGGTACTTCTAAAAAATAGCTGTTCGTTCTAATATCTACCTCATACAGTGATTCTGCTAAGTTCCTACAACGTACAGTCAAAAACATGTTTTTTTAAATCTCTCTTCATGATTAAAAATAAGTCACCCCAATAACCCATATACATTTATATTTAAGTAACTTGTTACAGATTAATAGAACATGAGCAAGTAGAAAGTATTTTTTCATAGCCAACTCTTTTGTTGGCAGGCAATAGCAGCAGCAAACATGTAAAGGACAGCAGAAGCAAAATGACATTCCAGGGTCTGTGGTCTTGGGAGGGATGGGGGGAGCCTTACCTAACTGAGATTCCAGGGGGGGTTGCCTCTTGGTGGGCTGACACCTTGAACTTCAATTGCTACCTACTGCTCCTCTGACATGGCCACCAGCAAGTGAGCTCCATGTTCAGTGGGCAACGTTGTCTCAAACAAACAAATAATAAAAAAGCAATAAGAGAAGACACTTGATGTCAACCTCTGGCTTCCACATGCATGGACAAGGATACTGACACATGTACAAAACATGCATACACCATAAACACACACACACACAATGTTATACAGACAATACCTAATGCTTTGTGTATTGAATACTCACTATGTGTCAAGCTTTGCCCAAAAGGTTCTAAATGTAATATCCTATGTAATTTCCTTGAAAAATCCTCTGAAGGAGGTATTATTAGATCTCATTTTATAGTTGAATAAACTGAGAAAGATTAAGCTTCTTGCTTAGGATCCCACAGCTGGGAAGTAATAGAGTCTGAATTCAAACTCTGGCAATCAAGTTCAGTAGTCTTTGTTTAACCACAATAAATAACATAAACTCAGGATTGAACGAGATATAAAACAAAATAGCTCTCTTGAGTCTGTAGTCTTAAGAAGGCTGAGTTCTGATTCTGACTTTGCAATTGGCCTGTAAGACCTAAACTCCCTCTTTTTCTGCATCTCTACAATATACAAATATCAAGAGAACATGATGAAAGATGTTGAAAAACCACCAGCTTTTCAGAAAAGAGTTGAAGGGGCCCTAGGTGTTATACTGTTTTCTACTGTCTTTCACAGATCCTATGGGGAGGGAAAAAACTTGCTCTTATTGGCTGTGTGTTTTGCAGTTTGACCCCTATTGTTCTCCTTTCAGTCGCTTCAGGAGAAAAATCCTTAGAAGAGATACTTGAGAAGTGTCCAGTGGAGTTGTCAGCCCCTTGCTTGTTCAGGCAGGACTGCTCTGCATGATGCACCCCATGTGTTTTTGTTTAGTGTTTCCAACATTCAAAACAAAACATGCTTCTTCCCTTGAATTCTTCATTGGGTGTTTTGTCCAAATCTTTTCTGTCTTCTGTAAAGTTGATATGCTACAATGAGTTGTCATCTTCCCTGCAACTACAAAGTATTGAAAAACTGTTTTTGTTTGTTTTTGAAAGCTCTAGCCATGAATACATTCCTCAGCACCATCATCATGACTGCAAGATACTGGATTTTGTTTGCACCAGGAAGAGAAAGGCTCTAGTTCCCAGGAAGTTCATCCCCACCCCTGACACAGCCAACATGATAGGAAGTACTATCATGTTGGCTGTGTCAGGGGTGGGGATGAAGAAACCCTCAGTACTTGGATCTGAGTCTGGTTATTATTACAGAAACTAGAGGGTTGTTACAAGAAACCTACGCTGTGACTCAAACACCAGTGCTCCCAGAACAACATCAACATTTTATGTCTTTCCATCTTTTTCTTTCCTGTCCTATCTCTTTCCCCGATAGAGTAATAGCTCCCTGTGTAATCTAAAGTAGGATAATTAGGCAAATTATCATGTAACCAATGTCCTCTTAGAATAGGCAGAATGACTCAATCAAGAAAACAGGAGTAAACTAGATTGTCTGCAGCAAACCAAGGGACTGGGTTTCTTACCCTGGACGTAACAAAAACTCTTTAAATCTCCAGGACGTGGGTCCACAGTAGTGAATCCTATTTTGTGCCTACATGTGACATCACAGGAATACCAAGCAGAGTTGCCCAGAATAGCACAGTAAAATGAAGCAGCCAACTAGCTAGTATTCTCATGCAGATATCTGTGCAGCATATTGTTGGGTGAAATTGCCATGCTGAATGCAAGAAGGAAGAACAATTAAAACATTAATTAATTAGAATCTTGCTTTTATTCTTCTGTGAAAGGTAATTTTTTTATTAAGATGAAATAAAATCCTAGGTTATTATTTTAAAATATTGGCTGGCCTTGTTCTGTGATACAGAACTGTTTATATTTCAATAATCTAAAGATAGTTCAAACACATTATAATTTACTGATGGGTACTAATGACCTAAAAGAATTCTAGATTGTTTTGCTCAAACAGTTGATTAAGATGACAACAGACTGGAAATTAGACTAATCCTATTTCAAAATTCCCTTGGCTAGGGAGCATGGAGACCCCAAAATGGCTATGCTTATATCTGCTTATAGATATGTGAATTGTCATGAAGGACTGCAGCAGAAGGGAAGAGGAGAGTGGCAGCTTTTCAGGACATGGGTCTGATTTGGCATTCCTGTTCTACTGTAACCAGAGGAACTTCATGACTCATGGTAAATTCCCAGCTACTCTAAGTTTAACACCTTCATTTGGTTAATGAGTCAACATATGTAAAGTGATGAGCACTCAGTAGGGTCCTATGTGCTCCTCGATAGACGAAAGCAATTACAATTTGCACAATTGTCTTGTTTGTGATCACATTTCCTCATGCACACCTCTCAGATGGTATTCCCATCTGAATTTTGTATGTATGTGCTCATGGAGATGCATAGGTGTGCATTTCAGTGTTTAGCAATGTATACCTCATTCTGATCTGTGAGTTACAGAAGTTTTGGCATACAGCTACACCCATATATTGAGTAAGAGTATGCGTGTATGAAGATGCTCTGTCTCCACAGCTGCACATGTGTCTCTGTGCTTTGTTATCTCAAACCGAGATGGAAGGTTGCTTGAAGCATTATTCTTCTATTTGTAGTGCACCTTCTCTTCTTTGACCATGATTTTATCCTTATGGGGGTGACCTAGGTCATAGAGATGGTTTGCTTTTGTTTTTATCTGTGTTGTGAATGTATGTAAACAAAGGATCTTTATCCCATGATTAATTAGTGTACTCCTTTTCTCCACCATTGTCCTCTGCTCTCAAGTAACATCTATTGCTTTTCCTTTTTTTATGTATATATCATCTTACTGCCTTTTTATTCATATTACAGCATTGAGCGGCAGCATCTAACATGGATGGAACACGTCTGAAACAAGGTGTAAGTCCCTGGCTGATTTGCCCTTAGTGGCTTCCTCCTTTAATGTACAATTCAAATCCCAGAAGAATGTTCCTGAGGGCTCCCAGAATTCTTCACAACTTGAGAATATAGGTTCACTAAGTAAGACAGAAGCAGATCAGACAGACCAATGTGAAATGGTTTTGGTTGTCTTTTTCCAGGTTTTTTTTTTTTGTCATTTAAGAAGCAAGCCTAATGACAGCTTTCTAGATCTCAGCCTACACTTAAATCAGCAGTGTTTGTATCTTCTCAAATTAACCTTCTCTTTGTTCCTTGCTCATTTAAATCTCTCATTTCTTTCTTAGTAGAACCTGTCTATTTGTTAGGGAGAGAATATTTCCAATCAAATTAATTTGACTTACAGTATGAGTGGTAACTATATTAATATGCTTATTTTACTTAAAAATTAAATATAATATTATAATCTCAAAAATGAAAGTACATTTTGAGGGGAATTTGAGCCTAATAACTGGAGATGATAATATTACCTGTTTTTAGGGTGGTGGAGTTGACTGCATGAAAAAAAAAGGCTAGAGCAAATAGCTGATACCTATAAGTGCTATATATTGCTAATAATTCTATACATGCCACATATTATTAATAATTATTCACTACACTTTAATGTAGAGACTGTCATTATATTGACTTTAAAGATTAGGAAACAAGATTGGAGAGATGGCTCATGGATTAAGAGTCTGTGCTATTCTTGCAGAGGAACTGAATTCAGTACCATATCAGGAAGCAGCTCACAACTACCTGTAGCTCCAGCTCCAGTGAATCCAATACCTTCTTCTGTACTCCACAGGCACTAGCATTCACATGCACCCTACCAACACACAAGACAGATGACCAGGAAACTGGAGGCTGGATAGCCCAGAGACCTATGATAGAAAAAAATCAGTAAAATGATTCCTAATGATATTCTTATATACTCATAGATCAGTGCCTAGCCCAACTGTCATCACAGAGGCTTCCCACCGCAGCTGATGGGTGCATATGCAAAGACCTATAGCCAAACATTAGGTGGAAAGAGAACTCAAATTGAAGATATCCATCCCTCCCCTTGGAGCTCGACAAATCACATGGCAGAGGAGGAGGAAGAATTGTGGCAGCCAGAAGGGTGGAAGAACATGCCCACAGACATTAACTAAGCAGGGCTCATAGGGGCTCACAGCGACTGAAAAGAAACAACAATCATGTAGTCTGCATGGGTTTGCTCTAAATCCTCTGCATACATATTGTGGTAATTCACTTGATGTTCTTGTGGGACTCCAAACAGTGTAGGTTTGTCTAACTCTTTTGTCTGCTGTTGGGATCCTTTTCCTTTTACCGGGCTGCCTTGCCAGTCTTTACAGGAGGGTTTATGCCTATTTTTATTGTATCTTGCTATGCTGTGTTCTGTGGATATCCCTGGGAGGCCTGCTCTTTTCTGAAGGGAAATGGAAGAGGAAAAAAAATAAATAAGTGATTTTAAAAAATGTTTATAAAATTGAGGCTCAGAGAGGGTAATTCACCAAGATCAAACATACAGTACATGTACAACTATTGCTAAATTCTAGTCCATATGACTTCAGTAATTCAGAAACAGTTTGGTACTTCCTATTTTCTAGTGTATTGTTTGTTTTGTTCATATCTGCAGTGTATATGATAGACACAAACAATGATTGATGTGTCAGTCCTACTCACAATTACTTTATTAAGCATGATATTTATTACCTTTCTATACAATTCTACCTTTATACAATTTATTATTAAAGAGTAGTAAATTACTGAGTTGTAATTCATGCCCATGCATCTAAACTTCACATTTGTATTTTATAATAGGCACACTGGCCATGCACACTTCTTGTACTCTAACATCTGTAGCCAAAACCTAGTGTTTTGCTTAAGCTATTAAAATCAGTGCACTACACATTAGCATTATCAGTAGAATTCTGAGTCGTGGACTTCCAAACTGTTTTTTGCAGAAGTGATTGCTTTCCTTTCAATTTGTGTCTGACACAAATTCTACCAATGTAAATGAACAGTAAACACACTTTAGTACAAGTAAGATAATGAGGGCTAAATACATGTTTGTGGAGAGGAAAATAGCTGTGTGTGTGTCATGTTCTGGATGAGCCTGCCTCCGCCAAAAACAAACAAACACAAACAACCAAACAAACCTTTGTCAGTGGTCCAATCAAGCTGAGAAGACTGGAAGACTGGTAGGGTTTCCTAGGCTGTTTAAATGATGGGAAAGAACTCTGCCTAAAGGCTGCCTAAAGGGAAAGTATTCAAGGTAGAATTGGTTTGGAAAAGGTTCCAAAAGGTATGGAAGTGGGATGTGCCCTTGGAGACCCTGAAGCAGGTATGCCTTTACACCTGAGGATAACCTCAGAGTGATGAATGGGATTTCAATATAAACATATCTGAATTTCATACTCAAGGAAGTGCTGTCATCTCCAAAGCACAATCTATCTTCTTAACATTAGCTTTTAAAATACACTTTTGAAAATTCTTTTGTGATGTATAAACTGTGTCCACTTACTCCAGAAAATGGAAATGGCTAGCTGGAATGTGACAGGATTTCCGAAACCTGGAAGACAGCTCCTATTTTCTCAGCCATTACTGAAGATGACTACTTGGGAAGCTAAAGGAGCACTGTCTACACTATTATAACAAATGGAGCCATGTGATTAAAGGTAGGTAGATTCCTATGGCCTGGGATATTCTCTTAGGTCTAACTCTCTTCTTTTTCACATTTAACTTGAGTAGGTGCTAGACCACCATGTAGGCATTCATTTTCATATGGAGAACTAATGGAATTAAGTGAAAATGTTTTATGAAATGTACCCCATGAGACCAGATAATAGATACAGACAAAAATAAGATGTCTGTCAGAGGGAGCTGGGGTGACACAAATCTGAGTAGATAGATGTCCTGCGGGTGAGGTCCAAGGTGTCTGATGTAACTGGTTCAGGACTGTTGTCTTGCAAGCCTTTTTAAAGAGCTTAATAGTGTACATGGGGTTTGTTCTAGCAGAAGCTTCAGCCAAGCACCAGGCTGAGCTCCGGGAGTCCAGTTGAAGAAAGGGAAGAGGGATTATATGAGCAAGGGGGGTTAAGATCATGATGGGGAAATCTACAGAGACAACTCAACCAAGTTTATGGGAACTTTAGACTGACAGCTGTGGAGCCTGCATGGGACTGGACTAGGCCAGATTAAGCCCTCTGCATATGGCAGACAGTTGTGTAGCTTGGTCTGTTTGAGGGGCCCCTGGCAGTGGGATCAGGATCTGTCCCTGGTGCATGAGCTGGCTTTTTGGATCCCATTACCTATGGTGGGATGCCTTGCTCAGCCTTGATGCAGAGGGAGAGGCTTGGTCCTGCCTCAACTGAATGTACCAGGCTTTGCTGTCCCCCCATGGGAGGCCTTACCCTTTTGGAGGACAGGATGGAGGGTGGGTTGGGGGTGGGTAAGCTAGGGGGGAGTGGGAGGAGGGATAGGAGGTGGATGTGTGGTTGATATGTAGAATAAGTGGAAATTTTTCTTAAATAAAACACCAACAACAAAAAGCCTGAGACTAAAAAGTAAGAGTTTATTTGTAGTGAGTCTTTATCTGTCCTGCCTGCCAGCTCCCAAATCACAACACAGAAACTTATTATTAATTATGAAATCTTAGCCAATAGGTTAGACTTGTTTTTTTCTTTTTTTATTCTATTTATTTATATTTTAATTTTTTTCATTTTACATACCAACCACAGTTTCCCCTCCCTTCCTTCCTCCGTCTCTACCTCCAACCT
>LZPO01107900.1:21822-32014 GCA_001675575.1 Neotoma lepida
AGGAGTTCCTTTTATTTCTGATTTACGATAGCTCACAAACAGCATATTTGGAACTAAGATGGCCTTGAGAAGTTTATATCAACCAAACTCCTTTATAAACCCCGATTCCTATTTTTTGTATGTAAATTACCAATTTCATTATTTTGCCTTTGGATTTTTAGAAATTATTTTATGTGTATGGGTTTTACCTGTGTGTATGTCTCTGTATCACTTGTGTGCCTGGTGCCCATATTGGCCAGAAGCTGATGTCAAGTCCCCTGGAACTGGAGTTATAGATGGTTGTGAGCCATCATATGGGTGCTGGGAATTGAACCTGCGTCCTCTGGAAGAATTGCAATTGTTCTAAACCACTGAGCCATTTCTCCAGCCACTAGACTACCATTTTGATATCCTAAGAGATGATCATTTTCTTATTTTACTGCAGTAAATTGAACTTTGGCATAGTATAATTCTGCTTTGTGAGAGCTAAGTGATGCTGTGATAGTCACTTACCAGAGATCAGCTTGTCTCAATGTGATCTTCCTATGTCAATGTTCAATTTTAGGATAATCTGAGTGTGATTTTGTTCAAGTATATGCATGTGTCATTTAGAAATAGTATGATTTTTAACGGAAAAATTCACCATCTAGTGCTAGAACTGGAAGTTGGCTTCTTTCTAATTAAGTTGAATAAAATATGACAAAAAGATTACTATTTTATATACAGGCAGCATAGTTACTAAAATGAATAATGATCTAGGTAGGCAAAAGTTTAGCTACTTTATCTTCTTTGATGAGCTTATCCTTAGTGTCCTAGTCATTGAACAGATGGACCTCATGACTACTTCCCAATTTCTGAGGGCAAGCCTAGTGTCCCCTGTAAGGACTGCCATGAAGGACTCCATACCATACTTAAGTACAGAGAAGGAGAGTCATACTTTTGTAAGTGTGAAAGAATATGATATTCATTTTGAATATAAAGATTTAGGCCCTGTGGTCCTTTGAATGAGAAATGTCCCCCATAGATTCTGGCATTTGAACACTTGGTTCCCAGTTGGTGGTACTGTTTGGGGAGGTGTGTGGTCTTGCTGGACAAAGTACGATGCTGAGAGTGGGCTCTGAGAGTTCATTGCCTGACCACTTCCAGTTCCTCTGCTTTGTGCTTGGGGGTGAAGATTGATGTCCAAACTTCCTGTCTTGCCACAAGGCCTGCCACTTGTTGTCATGCGTCTCTACTTTGATGGACTCTTATCTTTCTGGAAGCATAAGCCCAAATAAACTCTTCCTTCTGTAAGTTACCCTGCTTGCAACAAAAACTGAAACTAACACATGCCCATTCTAGGGAGAAATACAATTTGTTCTCAGATATAATTTAGGAGAACACATGCTTAAGAGATTCAATTCTGAGTTATGTATCTTGCTGCACATAGCAATACATAGCTTTTAATAAGTATTTATTCTAATGAAAGAAAAGAAAGTAGATTTTTAATGTAATATTCTGATTATGGTTTCACCTCCCCCAATTCCTCCCAGATTTCTCCCACTTCCTCACTCAACCAAATCCACACCCTTCCTTCCTTCCTTCCTTCCTTCCTTCCTTCCTTCCTTCCTTCCTTCCTTCCTTCTTTCTTTCTTTCTATCTTTCTTTCTTTCTTTACATTAGACTATAGTCATCTTAAAAAAATAAAATAGAATTAGATAAAAACCAACCAACCAACCAATCAGAGTAGGACAAAGCAAGCAAACAAACAAAGAAAAAGCCCAAGAAATACATATAGATGCAGAGATACACATGTTC
The DNA here is from genome assembly GCA_001675575.1 of Neotoma lepida. Classification (NCBI taxonomy): domain Eukaryota; kingdom Metazoa; phylum Chordata; class Mammalia; order Rodentia; family Cricetidae; genus Neotoma; species Neotoma lepida. The sequence goes on from LZPO01107900.1 coordinate 23,599, forward strand.
ACACATGCAGAAATCCCATAGAAACACAAAACCAGAAACCATAATACATTTACAGATGACCTGAAAAGAAAAAAAATAAAAGCCCCAACAAAGCATTATGAGATAAAAAACAAAACAACAAACAAACAAACAAAAACAAACCTCCAAAAACGTTTGGTTTTGGCCATCTACTTCTGGGCGTGGTTTGCTGAAGCAGTTTTGATTCACATTTAGTTGAATGCATGGATGCAGATCCCACAGACATGAAGGGCCAACTCTATTTCTTACAGTAACACCTCTACATTGCTAGCAACAAATTACATTTTAGTCCATTCTTACTACTCTAAAACAGACCTGAAATTATGAAATTTGCATATAGTAGAAATTTATTGTTCATAATTCTGGAGCCTGGGATCCTAAGCTAACATGTTAACAGATTTTGGCATCTGGCAAAGGCTTTGTCTCCACTTCCAGTATATGCCTTATCACTACATCCTCTGGAGTGGAAGAATGCTGTGTCCTTACATTGCAGAAGGTGAATGGTAATGACTTCTCTTCATTAAGCTCTTTAAAAATATGTTTTACTAATATGCATTAATTTCACATATTAATAGGATTCATCGTACTATATTCATGCATGAGTACAATGTCTATTGATGATGTCCATCTATCCTTCTTTAACTGAACCCTTATTATTATTACCATTAATAGAGTCTGCCCTCACCCAGTCTCCTTCCAAAGGCCACCTCTACCAATACCGTTATATCAGAGATTTGACTTCAGCATCAATTCTGGCAGAGACAAAAACTTACAAGCCACAGTACCACAGCATTGCTCAATTTTCGCACACATTTAAGTTATCCATAGAACTCGTTAAACTGTAGAGTGGACACTGAGTATAGTTTTCCCAGACATTTTACAAGGCACTAATCCATTTGTGAGGCCAAATGACAGAATTGCTTCCCTCAATTCCCTACCTATTCTACCACTAGAGTTGTTAACAAGTTCCAACAAATAAATTCTGTGAGCCTTTCAGACTGCAGCGGCTTGGAAGCAATCGTGTGTCATGCATGATCCTTGGGAATATCCCAGGGTTTAAAAGAGTATCTTTTTGTTGTTGGCATTCTGGCTAATATAGCTTCAAAGACTTTATTCATCTTAACAAATACCATGACCCAAGAAAGTCATTGTATGGATCTTCTAAAGGTAAGAGCTCTTGAGAATTTGAACAATAGGGCAGAAAGTTAAAATCACTTTCAGGAGTTCTGGTGCTCCTTTACCCGACCAATTTTTAAAAAATAACAGAGCGACCTTTGTGCTTTGGCAAATGCCCCTGGTGACCCAATAGTATGGTCCTCATCTCCACAATTGCCTTTTCAGAAGCAGAATAGACAGGTCTCTTGTCTCCACATTTTTCTTGCTTACAGTCATGCGTGGTATTCTATCTTTTGAGGGTGATTCCATTGGGTTAGCTCCTATGCAAATACAAAGATATAAAGGAATTGTGGCCACCAAGTACATTTAAGAGCTCTGAAAGAGTCCTTTGTGCAGCAAAAGGAAAAGCAACTTCACTACCAATGTAATTAGATGTTACAGAAAAATCTTGGGCAGGATGCTGGCTAGAGGACAATTAAGGTGAAGAGGATGGTGATGCTGAAAGGACAGGCAGGAAGATGCCATAGACGTCTGCCCTTCTGAAGTAGTACTTGAACTCAGAGGACAATCTTTCAAAGGGGGGACCTTTGTGCCCTCCAAGAACACCCAAGCTAACTGACTGATGTGACTACTTAGAGCAGCATGGCAGCAAGAGAGTTGGCAGCAAAAGAGACTGACTTGCAAAGCAGCATCTTTGGCAGACACCGGAAGGTAAACGACAGCTTTTAAGCAAGAAGGGATGTGACAAAGCCTCGTACTTGTCGATGTGTGGCTTTGGTGCCATGACAATGAATACAGGGAGAAGATGGGGACAGAGAAGAAGAGTAAAGCTTCAGTGAGTGTCAGTGGAGAGAGGTGGTGGGACTAGAGTAAGCAAGATGGGTGGAGTCTAAGGCCCTTGTGAGAGGCCCTCGTAAAAACGCAGTGCATGTTTCCGTTCCTACTTGCTCCTTCTTCACCTAGGACTACTTATTTCTCTCTAACTTCTCCCACACTTGGGTTTCTAAGATGCCAGAGGTCCTCTTTAGTGTGTCTTTGCCTGCATCCATATTGCAATCCCAGTTGGTGTCTCTCAGGACGCATGAGGCTGTCAAGAGACATCATATTCACAGAATCAAATCACATATCAGTCCCCAAATTTTTCATGAGTGATGTTAATGATCAGCTCATTGATGGATTATAAGCAGCTTCACATTTCTGTGATTTTCTAGAGCTTCACAGGGAGCCCTGGCAGCTATCACTGCGTTGGACTCTGGGCTCTGTGGGATGGGAAGGGTCAATTTATATGGCTATTGGTGACCTGTTATATTTTCTCTCCTTCTCCTTGATATCCATAATGTTCCCTTTTACCACTTCTGGTGATCTTCCTCTCCCAGCACAGGGCTCAATACCCACCATCCCAACACAGGAGATGGTAAATCAGGACTATAGGCTTACCCAGCAGTGTTTTCCTTGTCTTCACCATCAATTTTACTCCAGACCTTATAACCCTAGACTAAGAGAATACATTGTCTTTCATAAGGACTTCAAAGGTCCTTTGGGGGTGTTAAATCGAGCCTGAAGTCACACGTGGCACTCAACTCTCCCACTGCACCAATATTTTAAGTAAGAAAAAGGTAGGGATGGTTGTGAGCTGAGTGTGAAAGAAGTGGGATTTTTGTCCTGATTGCATATACTGGCTAGTGGCCATGAGGAATGATGGGATGATATTTTCATGCCAAGTACATCTCCTTATAGATTATGGGAGTGTAAGAGGCCTCATGATGTCTTTTTTTTTTTACCTGAAGGACACTGGCAAGAGAGTGTGGGTCACAGGAGTCCTGGCCTCTGACTTCTCTGTTCTAGAGATTGAAGCAATAAGAAGAAAACCCTTTCCCATAGATGTTTCAAAAGCCAAGAATATCCCTGAGCCTCAAAGGTAGTCTAGGCTTAATTGGCTTCTTCACCCAAGAGTTCAGCTGCTATTGGAACTTACAGCTGGCATGAGCAGTAAGTAAGAGGTCAGAGAGTTTGTTGGGACTCTTGGACAAAGCAGAGTCTTGGGAGCTGGAGAGGTGATAAAATGGTGGTAGGAGTCAATGCATGAGCGTGAAGAGCAGGAGGCCCATATAAAAGTTTTCCAGAAAATGCATTGGTCTTTGAAGTCTACATTGGCAACTTCCATTTAATGTAAGATAATGACCAACATTGGTTATGCTTACTGAGCTGAAAGAGAGAATGAGGTCATATATTTGAAGAACATTGCCAGGTTTCCTGTCATCCATATGGATGCTTTGGAGAAAGGAGTTAGAAACACACACACACACACACACACACACACACACACACACACACACACACACACACACACACACACACACATTTGTAAGATCCCCAAACAACACTGAATCTTAGTTATAGCCAATATACACATAAGGAGAAGATTTTCTATTTGGAACACACATTAAATGCTAACTGACCGATGGAACATCGGAAACCCAGAGAGGTGAACTGTTTTATTTTATTGAGCTTCTATGGTGAGAAGAGGAATAGATCATTGTGCCTGTGCTTTAACTCTCGTTTCACTATCAGAATAACTTTTTATCATTGTGGCTACAAGAGCAAAAATGGAAATTCTGTACTTTTGAGAACTTCACACTAACTTTTATTACTAACCTAAAGATTGTCAATTTACCATAAGCAAGAATAGTGAGAGTGAAAGAAGTGGATAATCCTCGCATATAAAATCCCATTCCCCATGTAAGTTGTCTTCCTAGGAACTCCCTATAGACTTGTAACCATGCTAATACTATTAATATTTTTCACACATTCACAATTAAGATCCTGTAACATCTCATGTTTGGTGTGTCTCTGTGGCACATTTCCCGTTAAATACAAGTATCTTTTTCATTTTATAAGATGCTAAGTCATACAATGGTTCCCTTGGCACATTCATTTTCTTCTTGAAAACATAACTTTTTTCAAAAGCTTACATTCATTGGTTTATAGAAGCAAGCTTTACTGTTAACGACACTGTATCCAAGATGTTGCTAGCCAACTCCTAATTATGCTCCTGTTTTTTTGCCATTCCTCATTTTGTTCTATCTTGTAACCATAAATAGTTTAATGTCCAACTTGACTGGCCTGCTTTTAGGATGCTCTCCTAGCCAAGGTCCTGAGAATCAGCCAGTATTTTGCAAGCTTGGTTTGGACACATACTCCAGAGTTTCCCCAAGTCTCCAATCTGTCAAACTTGCTGAGCAATCTCCTAAAAATTACCTTTTCTGCCGTGCTCTATACTTTGGACTCCCAGAGGATTTATTCAGTTGGGTCTTTGTCTTCTAAGAGGCACAGGTATGCTGGTATCTGAGTCATATCTATCTAAACAAACGGAGCAAGCTGGTGAGATACCTTGGTTGTCACCATCAGAAGACAGCTTTCCCCTTCATTCGTATTTCATCACATTTTCCAACAAACATTAAGCACTTGGTTACAGAGGAAAAGACAAATTCCCTGGACTCCCGGGCTCCTGTTCTGCAAGAGCCAGTAGACACACAACCAATGGACACACAGATAACAACGACATGGCTTGGAAATGCCAAAGTTGACAGAATCGAACAGTGCAGTATGTGCTCGCGTGTGTGTGTTAAAATTACATAAATGGGCTAGGCAGATGGCCAAGTGGGTAAAGTGTTCTCTAGCACCTAAGTAAAAGCCAGGTGTGGTGGAACATGTCAGTAACGTCAGCACTGGCCGGGGAGGGTGTGGGGACAAACAGATCTAGGAAGATTGTTGAGCAGCCAATGTAGCTGGAATGGTGAGCTCCAGTTCAATGAGAGACTCTGTCTTAAAAGTAAGGTGGAAAGCAATTGAGGAAGAGACACCCAGTGTTGACCTTCAGCTTCCACACATGCGTAGAGGTGTGCGTATACTCCTACACAGTATGCACCCCTGTACACGTACAAACAAATTTATACATAAAATGGAAGCATTTCCTCCTAAGGCTTTATGTCTTTTCCAGAAAATTTTGAACTGTTTAGGACTGTTAGCCAATAATAGCCTTCTAGGCTAGTGTTCTCCATCTCTTTTCAAAAAGGAAAAGAAAACCCTGCAATGATGCAGCTATATTTTAATTTTATTTAATAGAGACAAAGGTATTCCCATTTTCCATGTATTGTCCATTGTTTCCTGCATTTCTTCTGCTTCTTCACTCATTTTAGCACTTTGCTTCTTAACCCCTTGCTCCTTCAATCTGCTCCCCTTCAATTCCTTTCTTAATTCCTCAAGAAGGAAGTTGAAGAGGATGGAAAAAGGAGAGAGGGAGAGACAAAGAGACAAAGAGAAGGAGGGGAACAGAAAGAGAGGATGAGATGGAGCTAAATGACCTTGGGCTGTGTCCCAACTGTCCATAAGCACTCTGCTCTACAAAGGAATATAGTCTGTGTCACCCTTATGAAGAACTCATCATTTATTCATCTGGTAAACTCCTAGCTGCAAACCTGCTGTTAGAAAGGAAGACATCCAGATACTCTCTACGACCCTCCTCTTCACGGGGATTTCTTGCATTTAGCTTAATATCTTTGAAATGCTTGGTTGGTGGTCACTTTAAGCTAGCCATTCATACACAACTCAAACAAATAAACACAAAGCCTCCGTACTTGGTGTAGATTGTAGTTTTTTTTTTTAATTCTTTGCTCTTAGGGGGCCCACCACCCAGCTCCCAAATAAATGCAATGCTTGGCCTTAGTTTGGCTTGTTTCTAGTCAGCTTTCCTAACTTAAATTAAATTATCCCATTTCTCTTTAACTATGTTTTGCCTCTGGGCTTTTTACTTTTCTTTATTCTATATGTCTTGCTTTCCTTCTTACTCCGTGGATGGCTGTGTGACTGAGTGGCTGGCCCTTGGTGTCGTCCTCTCTTTCTCGCTCCTCCCTGTTTCTCTCCTTCTGTTCTATTTATTTATTTATTTATTTATTTATTTATTTATTTATTTATTTATCTATTTATTCTCTCTGCATGCCAGCCCTGCCTATTTCTCTCTCTTGCCTTGCTATTGACCATTCAGCTTTTTATTAGACCATCAGGTGTTTTAGACAGGCAAAGTAACAACAGCTTCATAGAGTTAAACAAATGTAACATAAAAGAATGCAATACATCTTTGTGTCATTAAGCAAATATTCTATAGCATAAATGAACGTAACAAAACTTAAAATGCTATTCCACAACAGTAGACCATGCTAGATATTGCACAGAGAGTAGTGAATAATACAGCATAGACAAAGTTTCATGGGATTTGTTTTTCTAATGGTAGAAGTAGAAACAAAAGGAGGCAAAAATGTAATCTCAACAAGGACTACCTACAATAAGTCCAATGGGTAAGATCATGTTACTATGAATGAAAAAGACATGGACACATACTTAAAGAAGTACTGTTTAGAGTAAGGTCTGGAGAAAGACAGAACTGTCTTTCTGTCTCAAGGACAGAAAAAAAGGCTTGCCACAAAAGGAAATATACTTTCACCCTTCTAGCTAGGGTTTTTCTTTCTGACATTTGTCAACTATGATCAACCTCTGTCTAAAAATATTAATTGGAAAGTTTAGGAAATTTTCATGTGTGCACCATTCTGAGTAGACTCATGAAACAGTGCAGCATTTCTCGTTGTCCTGCCTGGGATGTGAAGTGTCTCCTTGTCAGGTATGCTCATGCTGTACACACTGCTTACTCATTAGTCACTTAGAGTCATCTCAGTCGTCAGACCAACTTTCTCAGTAGTGCAGCACTTTATTTAAATAACCCTTACTTAACGTTATTTATCTAACAATAGCCTTCAAATACAAGAACAGTTTGGTTGACAATTTGGATACATCAAAGATAAGCAGAGTGCAGCACTTCTCCTGTAAGTGAACTCATAAAAGATTCTTGACTTGATAAAGGAAGAAAGAGTTGTACATTGACGTTTCTTCTGAGGTAAGAATGAATTTTCCATTTTTGAAGTAGTAAATATGGAAAAAGAAATTAATGCTAGTTTTTCTGTCATTCCCCCCCCACCTCAAATGAAAAGTTACATTCATAGTGCATGCCAGGCACTTAGTAGGGCTATTAGGCAGGCATCAAATTCAGTTTTGTACAGGTGAAACCACAGCATATATAGGGTTTCCTTCTATGTGTTTTCAGGTACTTAACAAAAGTCTGGAAACATACATCCCTGAAGTACTGGGGAACTGTTGCTTTCATTTTGTAGTGTGAACAAGTAGGACAAATATGAAGAATTGAAGGCAAAGATTGTGTCCAGGATATAAAGAAAAAGTAGTGTGTAGCAGGGTGTTATGAATACATCAGTCTATCATATACATCTTTTTGAGAATACAGGCATGTAAGGCATTCTTTCACCAAACTATATAAGCATGATGATGCTATTGCAAAGGTGTCTAGGGCAATCCTAAATTCAAATATTCCATTGCTGTTGCCAATATCACATTTGTAGAATGAGTGTATGTGTTGTAATTTATAGTTTAGAGAATATGGTATAGCTGTATATATCCTGAAGTATCTGTCCCATGCTTATTTTGTAGGATGGATAGGTGGGCTACAGAAAGTTTGTTGATAATGAAGGAGACTAGGGTTCAGGATATAGTTGGCTATTTATACGACTTGGTGTATTAGTTATCTTTTCACTGCTGTGACCATAATAGCTAACAGAAGGTTTTAATCTGCCCTAATGGTTAAGACGTGGAAGAACAGCTTAGTTAATGGCGGTACAAGCATGTGGAGGAAGAGATTCACAACACAGCAGACTGGAGGCAGAAAACAGTGCTATAACCAGAGACCAAGCTATAAATCTTCAAAGGCCTGCATTTACTGATCTGCTTCTGCCAGCTAGATCTCCCCTTCTAAAGAACCTACAGCCCACTCCCACTGCCCACACCAACACCACAGCACTGCAAAAACAAACACAAACAAAAACAAACAACCACAAGCATTTAGAGCAGTAGTTCTCAACCTGTGGGTTGTGACCCCTTTGGAGGCCACATATCAGATATCCTGTATGTCAGATATTTACATTAAGATTCATAAAGTAGCAAAATTTAGTTATAAGTAGCAATGAAAATAATTTTATGGTTGGGGGTCACCACAACATGAGGAACTGTATTAAAGGTTCACAGCTTTAGGGAGCTTGACGACCACTGATGAAGAGCACAATCCTGAAGGGTATAACTCAGCTAGTAGAGTGCATAAGAGTGCATACATATCATGTATAATGCCCTGGGTTCAATCCTCAACAACATGCAAAAAAAAAGAATA
>LZPO01107900.1:33263-44737 GCA_001675575.1 Neotoma lepida
TTTGCGCCTTTCCTGGAACTCACTCTGTAGACCAGGCTGGCCTCGAACTCACAGAGATCCGCCTGCCTCTGCCTCCCAAGTGCTGGGATTAAAGGCGTGCGCCACCACCGCCCGGCCCAAATGAATATTTTTAATGTCGATGAACAGAAAGGTCAGGAATAAAATTCAAGGGTTTAAGTCAGTTGTGTCAAATGAGGTCTTGGGGAATTTTTTTCTTTGGTCATCTGTCATGAAGTATGTGAATGAGTTGGGTCAGAGCAATGGCACGGGGTTGAAAATTCCATAGTTTTTTCAGTAAGAATTTGTGGCTTGTTTAGTAGCTTTCTTGAGCTAGGAGGCTGGTTCCCACGACACCGTGATAACCCACCAGCTTCTGCCACAGTGTTTCCTTTTCCTTCCAGCAAACAGGTGAGAGGGTGCCAGAGAGAGGGATATGTGAAGGCTGGCCTTAGGGCAGAGCAGAAAAAGCCACTTAATCACTGTGCAGTTAGGGTTAATAAGAAAGAGAAGGCAACACTGCCAGTAGTTTTTGAACTATTAATAGTCACGGAAATATCTTTGAACACTTAGTGGAGTGGATATGGTGTAAGCTGGGAGGCAATAGTGTTCAGTGATAAAATGTCTGAGGATTTAAAAGCACACAGATTGAAATCTGACCCCATATCTGTCATCCTAGTTGTGTGATCCCGGGTGAGTTAGTCTATTTTTCTGTATCTCAATTGCCACAGATAGAGAACAAAATTAATAAATTATTGTTGGACAGTTTCAGTGAGGTTATATATATATATAAACTACTTAGCACTGTACTTTATGTATTATACATAAAGTAATTGTGTATCAGTGGTGATTTTTATTTGGGAACACAGATGAGTGGAGTCTCCCATCTAAATTGTCTCTCCAGGTACTCCCAGTCTCTAGGGCTTGGGATGGGGCTTAAAAATGCAGAAAAGTTGTGAGATGGAAATTAGCATTGCAAGGGTTGAGTTCAGGGTGCGTTGTTGATGCAAGTGACTGAACAAGAGGTGAAGTCAGCAATGAACAGCATTCATGTTGTTGTATAAATGCAGTATATACAACAAGGAAAGGTCTAGTAGCCTAGGGTTGGATTATTCAGATGTAGGTCTAGGATTTGGCTTTTCAGTGATAGGTGTAGCAGCTGCACACAAACAGATCCAGGGGGTAAATGCAAACCTTTTCCTAGAAAGGACTCAAGATCCAGATAAGAAGAGCACAAATGAACAAATCTTAGAGAGCTGTGGGAAGACAGACAAAAAACATGCATAGCAAAACAGAGAGGCAGGTACTTATAGGACCAGTCTAGAGGGAGCCGGAGCTGCAACAGGGTTTGAGGGCATTCTAGTTGATTGGCTTAAAGAGGACTTGAAGACTAGCATTTGGTTTTATTGACAGTCTGCTAAGTAGTGGGTTGGGATAGGCTTGGGGTGACAGTTTAAATAATTCTATTAGGTGGATATCATTTCTGTTATGAGAAGGAAGTAGAGAAGTAAAGGTATGAAGCAATTTGTCTTATGTCACTCAACTGATCACTCAAAAAGATTAGAAGGTGGAAATGAGTAAATGGACACCTTATGTTAGATGAATCATCATAAGTAAGAGAACATTAGTAGTTATATTATTTTCTCAGAGACTTTGTAGATGAGAACTGCAATCACAAGGAATGCATTCTAGTTTAATGGCTAAAAAATTTTTACTGGAGTCAGACAATTTATCAGCTGTGTAGTCTGAAGCAAATTACTTAACCATTCAGTACTGCAGTTTTCTCATCTGTAAAGTGAGCCAACAATAGTGCACTTACCCCTCAGTATCTTTAGTGAGATTGGTTCCAGGCTGCCTTGCAAAAATCTCAATCTACAGATGTGCAAGTCCGTTATTTAAAATAGTAGAGTGTTTGCACAGAACCTGAATATATGTTCCTGTACACTTTAGCACTTGCATGGAACTTCTTACATGATTTTCTGGAGGGTGGAAAGGAATGGGAAAAACGATACAATGATATTTTAATTTCAAAAAAATCTAAAAGTTATTTCTAAAATAGTTATTAATATTTAATAAGATGCAAATGTTATTACTTATTATGTTGTATTGTTTAGGGAATAATGACAAGAAAAATGGACATATTCAGTAAAGATGCAAATTATTCATCCAAATCATTTCAGCACACACACACTTGGTTGAACCCATAGATATAAAACCTGGGGAAACAGTGCTGGCTGTAGCTACTGCTTATAGGTGTTATATGACTTAGTTAATATAAATAAAGTACTTATGAAAATGTCTGGCTCATAATATAAACTGTTTAATTGTAGCTATCAATAACATCATTATTACTAATTAGGATTATGAGAAGGATTAATTTTTTTTTTTGGTTTTTCGAGACAGGGTTTCTCTGTGTAGCTTTGCGCCTTTCCTGGAACTCACTCGGTAGCCCAGGCTGGCCTCGAACTCACAGANCGAGACAGGGTTTCTCTGTGTAGCTTTGCGCCTTTCCTGGAACTCACTCGGTAGCCCAGGCTGGCCTCGAACTCACAGAGATCCACCTGACTCTGCCTCCCGAGTGCTGGGATTAAAGGCGTGTGCCACCACCGCCCGGCGAGAAGGATTAATTTAAGTAACATATATAAAACATGTTTTAGAATACCTACACATAATAAATATTCAATTTATAAATAAAACATTTAGAACTAACATTGACCTCAGAAGAAATGAACCAGCCTTACAAAACCATGGTAGACTATCTTCCTTCTAAACATCTGAGAAATGACCTGTTGGTCAAAAACAGTTCTTTCTGAAATATATTTTTAGTTTTAAAAGCTATTTAAAGCATATTTTAGTTTACCTTTTTGTGTTGGGGTTCAATTCAAGGGCTTTGTGAAGCTACACAAGTTCTCTACCTCTGAGTGACATCCTCATCTGCCAATATACCTTTTTAATTGCAAACAAATGGAGTGTCCTAGGGTGCACATTGTTTTCATCACTGAAGATACTGAAGGGCCTAGTGTAAGCTAATTGTTTGGCAAGACTGATCTATAGAGGATTAACAGACAATCATGATGCTATCTCATCCAGATAATTTCAGTGTCTTCATTTTATTGATAAGGAAACTGAGGTGCCTAAGATAATGTAGCCACTAAGTAGCAGCAATTCCATGCAACTTCATGGTATCTTCCCATGAAACAGACCGTATTAGTGCTTCATATTGTAATATGTGATCACTGGACTCCACTTTCTTCAAGTAAGGATAAAGGGAAATGATGATGAGTACTAGATTCTGAGCTATGCAATTGGAAAGCAGGAAGATGAATAAAAGAATACAATGGCTCCAATGGGACCACTTAAGTCAAACTTTATGACCCAATATTTCTTTGGGACAGCCTTAGGACCTTGGAATTTGACACATGAGTTCCATACTGCATGAGTTCTTATTTCCTTGTGATCTCAAGGGACCTCGGGATCAAAGCTAGCCCCAAAGCTTCCAATTTGTGATGGCTTTGCCCACATGAGATAGTTATATCTATTCTAGGCTACAGGGGGCCACTTGATTTTGCTTACTACCATGAGCTCTATTTATGTCATGGGTTTAGAAAGGGAAGAAAAGAGACTCTTGCCATGTGGAACCTTTCGGAGACAGGGGTGAACAAATCATATTTGCTAACTCAGGAAATAACATTACTTGCCTGGAAGAAAGAATTCAAGGTAGATAGTAGCAAGGACTGAAGGAAATTCAGTAAGGAGGGACTTTTTAAAGAGGGATTTGATGCATAACAAATTTGTACTTCCTATGAGAAGTTATTGAATATCTGAGAAGGAGAATTATATTGCAAATACCCCAGGAATATTTTGCTTACTTCTATGCCCTGTACCAGAAGCAGGTAAGACAGAGATCAAGAAGGCTTGAAGTTAGGGAGTTCTCTGAAAGACGATGAAGCATTCCCTTTTGGATACAACTGTAGGGGAAGGAAATTAAAGCCACAGGAAAAGGACTGGAAAGAAGGGATAACTCGGAAGTAAGTGGTTGACACCAAGAAGAATTGCTTGTCTATTTAACCAGTTTACAGTATGAGATGAGACCTCTGCCTGGAACCAACTTCTTACTTTTCTTTATTTGCCTCATACTCATCCTTCTAGACATAATCCATTCTCCATGAAGGTTCCATGATCTCTCAGACCATATTAAAGTGGCTGGCTCATGTATCTGTTTTCTGTACTCACTGAGAATTTCCTCCCTTCCTTTGGACTTCCCATCCTTTTTCCCCCTCCTTGTCCTCATCTTCCTTCCTCCCCTCCTCTTCTTGCCCTCTCTATTTTTTCTCTAAATACTTTTGAAGACTCAATACAGACTAAGGAAACTCAAAGAATAACTGTAGACAAGTATTTCCTCTGACTGACTGCACCACATCTGCAAAGTGGTTCAGTTTTTATGTGGTGCTATTTTAAAGGCCATCAGAGAAAACGAAATCTTCCAGTGATGCTAACATAGAGAGTATGGTATAATAAATAATGCGTTTGGGCTTGGAATTGCCTGAGTTATAGGAGTGTCTTTGCTATGCTAATTAAAGAGTCAAAGTTTATAGGATACAGGGTGGTTGCCAAAAAACCTAGCAACATAATTAGAAGATTAGAGCTAAAAGGAAACTTTTCATGGAAGTTGGGAGGCTATAGACTGAATATAATTGTGTGGTCAATGATTTAATTAACTATGCCTATGCAATAGAGCTTGGTACTGGACATATTAATGTATCGAAAAGGTGACATGCCCGGATTCCACAAAGATAGTATTAGAGGTTTTCTGTCACTCCCATCCTTAAGACCTTGCCTTATGTATGTCTTCATGTGGGTGTTCATTTTGTGTAATTCCTAATAAAATGGTAAGCATCAGCATAGCACATAATGAAACATTAAACCTCAAAAGGATTATGGGATCCCTTGCATTTGGTGCTGGCTAGGAAGAAGTGTGGGTGAGTTGGTTTTACTTAGATTTGTGACTAGCATTTGAAATGGGTGTAGTTTTGTGGAAGTGAGCCATTAACTTGTGAGACTGGTCACTAACTACAGGTATTTAGTGTCTAAACCAAACAACTTGGTCCTTATCTTGAAGAGCAGACGGTCATTCTATACAGCTAGCTTCAGAATGCAATGGATAATCATAGTAAACCAAGCTAATACCAGACAAATGATAGAAGAACAGTAAGGGGGAGTTGAAAATGATGTATTGTGAAGCCTTGGCTTAGCAACAGAGCAAGAACTAAAGAGAAATAGCAGCAATTTATGAAATGGGGACAATTATCCTGGCTTATAATGTAATCTGACCAATGCAATTTCAAGGATCTTTAAATGTGTGAGAGACAGGTAGAAAAATTTCAGAATAGTGTGACATGAGAATTACTTGATTGATCATTGCTGCATTTGAAGATGGGATAGAAGAAGCTATTAGCTAAGGGATGCAGCTAACCTTGAAGCATGGGGAAAGGAATAGTTTGCTAACACAATGAGGTCCATTTCAGACTTGTATTAAATTTATGGTAATTTCTTATAGAATCCTCAGGAAAATAATACAGACTTAATCTCCTTTGCTGTCCACCATTATCCACATTGGCCTCTCTTGTGTTCCGATAGGTTACAGAATGTTATCTTGGTTTTCCTTCATTTGTTGAGACTCAGCTTGTGTCCTAATATGTAATCAATTTTGGAGAAGGATGTGTATTATTTAGTGTTTGGATGGAATATTCTGTATATCTGTTAGGTCCATTTGGTTTATGATATCATTAAATTCCAATATTTCTCTGTTTACTTTTTGTTCAGATGAACTGAAGCAAACAACAAGCTGTTCTCTCACTTCGAGGTGCTTGAGATGGCATACATGTGTATGCAAACACCCCCTCACACACAGAGTGTAAATATAATGATTTTTTAGATTTATAGTTTTATATATTTCCAAAGAAAACTCCAAACTTTGTTATCTTCACTAGTGATTGAATCTTATCATATATTCAGAGAAAAATGAATACTAAATCTTCACAAATTTTGTCAGAAATCAAGGGATAGGAACACATTTCAACTCACTTTATAAGTTCAATGTTACCTTGATACAAGAATCTGACAGACATAACAAGGAAACAATAAATCAATATTTCTTATAAATATGAGTGTAAACATGTTGTGTAACAGTTTCCTCTGAGATTGAAAAACACCCCATCCTGTAGGGAAGCTCTTTATAAAGGAAGGTAAACAATTCAAAATAGCTTCAAGAAATCCCTGAATCTCGCCAGATTCACTAGGCTCCTCCCTCCCAGGGTAAGCAAAGCCAAGCTTCACGGAAGACTCTCAGAGGAATGGAGCTGCCAAGAAGATTCAGACAAGCTAAGCTGCAAAGAAAGCTCTGAGACCAGACCAACGTCCTGGAAGAAGCAGAAACCAGCTGAGATGCCTAGAACAGGTTTAGACCAACTGAGCCACCTGAAAAGACACTCTCCAGTCTTGAGGTGCTTGCAGACTGTGGGGTGTGCTCAAATTTCCCACCTTTGTGAACTGTCACCTACACTATGGTGGGCTTCCTTTGTAGCTGTCTTTGAGTCATTTCTATTCCTGTAAGCAACACCTCGCCCATACGCCTGTAAGTAACCCCAATAAAATCCTTTGGTTCACCAAGCTGGACTTCAGTGCCATCCATACTTTGGTCTGTCTTGGGTTCCCTATCTGGGGTGAATGAGTTCACATGTGTGCTGCATCTCCCCAGGAAAAGTTTTGTCACACAACATCTTCATCAAACACCAGCAAAAAAATAAAAAATAAAATCCATTAGCCCATGAGAATTCCTATATGTCATGACAAGAAGGATTTATCTTAGCAACATAAAGTTGGGACAACATACCAAAATCAGTGGAACACACCACAGTAGTACAATATAGGACAAAACTCACATGAAAATCAAAAGACAAGGGAAAAGGATTTGACAAACCATAATACACATTCATGATTAAAATTCTCAAGAGATTTATCAAATTATTCTGAAGAACTTCTGTTTGAAAACCTATAGTTAAGTGCACCCCCTCCTAGCCCACTTTTATTCCCTTGGGACTCAGCCTTGTAGTATGGACCCAGGGTCCCCTAGTCTTTCAGCCACACCTTCCAGTTAATCTACATGCCTTCGTGACTCTCTGTCAAACTGCAGAACAGCTCTCTACCAGGTACTCTACAGCTACCATAATTGGCTGGGACCCAGGTAGGATACTTGTGACTTCCTTCCCCTTATCCATTCTGGTCTGAAGTGCCCATTTCGACACAAAACACATACTGGAGAAAAGACAGCATCTTCAATAAATGGTGCTGATCACACTGTATAGCTGCATGTAGAAGAATAAAATGAATCCATATCTATCCCCCTGCACAAAACTAACTCCAAATGGATCAAGGACCTCAATGTAAGACCAGATACCCAGGAAAGAAAGTAAGGAATATGTTTGAACTCTTTGATACATGAAAGGACTTGATGAACAGGATCTGATTATGCAGGCATTAAGAACAATAATTAATAAATGGGACCTCATGTAGCTAGAAAGCTCTGTAGAGCAAAGAACACCACCATTCAAGCAAAGCACCAGCTGACAGAATGGGGGAAAAAATCTTCATCAATTACATACCTGACAGTGGATTAGTATGTAGAATATACAAAAAAAACTACAAAAAACAAACAAACAAAAAACCCAAAAACCTGAGCATCAAAAAATCAAATAACACAATTAAAAAATGGAGTATAGAACTGAACAGATTTCTGAAAAGATGAAAAAAATGACTGAAAACCACTTAAGGGAATGTTTAACATCCTTAGTTGTCAGGGAAACGCAAAGTAAAACTACTTTGAGATTTCATCTTACTCCAGTCAGAATGGCTAAGATTAATAAAAACAAATGACACCAGGTACTAGCAACGATGTGGAGAAAAAGGACACTTATTCCTTGTTGGTGGAGGTGTAAACAGCTATAGCCACTATGGAAATCATCATGCAGGTTCCTTTTAAAGCTGAAAATTGATTTACCACAAGATCCAGCTATACCACTCTTTGGCACCTGCCTCAAGGATTCTATAGCTTATTACAGAGATACTTGCTCATTCATGTTAATTGCTGTTGAGCTCATAATAGCTCGAACTGAAAGCAGCCTAGATTTATAATGAAAATATGCTACATTTGTATAATGGAATATTATTCAGATGCTAAGAAAAATGGAATTATGAAATTTGTAGGTAAATGTATGGATCTAGAAACAACCATAATATGAAGTAACTCAGATCCCAAAAAACAAATATTGCATATTTTCTCTTATAAGTGAATGCTAGCTCTTAAGCTTTTTTATGTGTGTGCTATAATCTGAATAACCATAGATATTAGGTATATTAGGTACCTAATAAGAGATCAAGGGGATAAGGGGAGGTCCCAAGGCAGAGGAAATAGAATATAGTGTTGTTGAGTGACAAAGGGAAAACTAAAATCAGAAGATTAAATGGGGAGGAGAGTGGGAGAGCAAGATAAAGGAGGGACTATGGAGAGGGAAGACTTATACTAAAGACTTTTTGAAAAATCATTTGGAAACATACTACTATAAAAGCTTCCTAAAATACATATGTATATGAAATGAATTTAAGTGGAGCCACCATATAATGGGGGAGACAATGCCCAACTAGCTATCTTATGCCACCAAGTAAAACCTCCAGTGCCAGGAATTGGTTGCATCCTGTTGAGTCATTGGCCAAAGGGTCTCGTAGAATGTCCCCAAACATCACAGGCTATTTCCAGGCTTGTTGGTTGCTTTCTACAGCCTGATTGTAGGGTCATATTGCTGAAGTCAACATCTACTTATGTCATCAAACGTGGAGAATTTGAACTGGTGCCTCACTGGAGGTTTCACTCTGTCATTCATGGTGCTGGAGGGTATTTTGCTCACTACAGGAGGAGAAAACTAATGATCAATGCCACCCAGCTAAAAACTCTGTGAACTAAAATAGCAAAACATACTGGTGCTATGGTGGTACCAATGTTATGGGAATAACCAACCACTTTTTAAATTGGATTTAAGAACTATACTATGAGATTTAACCCATACCTGACACTGCTAAGGTGACCAACAACCTGAAACTAAATAGGTCATGGACCTACAAGAAAACTTAGTATTATTATTTTTCTAAAAGAACATAGCAATAAAATAACTCTTGATGGCATATTACTGTATCCATAGATCACTGTTTGACTCGACTCTCATTAGAGAATCTTCTTGTAGTAGATAGTAATTAACACAAAGACCCACAACTGGACTATGTGTAGAGAGTGAGAGACTTGGTGAGAGACCAAGAAGTTATTTGCATATCATAGCTGCAACAAGAAGGAAAATCAGTTTTCTTCCAATGGAATGACCAACGGATAGATCAATCAAACTCCTGGATTGGTCTCATGTCCAGGAGGAGTTAACCAGCACAAAATGTACTCTATATTTTTTTGTTCGTTTTTGTTTTGTCTTATTGGATTTTTTTATTTGTTTGTTTTGGTTCACATTTTTTGTTTTTTGTTTTTGAGAAAGAGAGATAGAGATTGACAGAAAACAAACATGAAATTGGGGAAGATCTGAGAGGAGTTGAGGGAGAGGTAATAATACGATCAATATAAATTGTATGAAAGAACTTTAAATAAACATTATAAGTTAATAATTTTCATTTGAGTCTCTGATGCATTTTCACTTAAGTTTTATATTTGCAATGCAACATACAACTCAAAGTTCACTTATTTGTATTTATGCCACCAACATTTTTTAAAAATAATTTTGCTCCCACAAACTTTTTCTTGAAGGTTTGTTAAAAATTAATTGTTCACAAATACATTTGTCCCATGAATTTCATTCTCATATAAATACATTGTGCATCTTTATGCCAATACCATACTCTCTTCATTATGGTAGCTTTATAATATATTTTGAAAATGAATAAAAAATTTCTTAATTAAAAAAATAATATAATATATTTTGAAACCAAGTACTGCTAGCTAACCCTAACTTTGTTTTTCTTTTGAAAATGTGAACCTCCCAGAGATTCTTCTCTTTTTTATAGGAATTTTACAATCACCAGCTTGCCACATTCTATAGAAAATATCTCTGGGAGTTTGTTTGGAAATGTATTGACTCTATGAATCAATTTGGGAAAGAATGACATCTTCATGTCCTGCTTTCTGATGTTGTAAACAATGCATAATTCAGCTGGGCGGTGGTGGCACACGCCTTTAATCCCAGCACTCGGGAGGCAGAGGCAGGCGGATCTCTGTGAGTTCCAGGCCAGCCTGGGCTACCGAGTGAGTTCCAGGAAAGGCTCCAAAGCTACACAGAGAAACCCTGTCCCGAAAAAAAAATGCATAATTCTCGATTTATTTAAATCTTTACTTTTTCTCAACAATATTTTAGATTCATGTGGGAAGTCTAATGATGACTCTTTTATCAGCTTTGTCACAAAGAAAGTACTTAACATTTTACCTTATTGTTAAATATACTTTACACTTTACCATATATGATTGTCAACATAAAGACAATCAAGTTCAAATTGTAGATCTTATATTTTGCATCCTAGATGAACTCATTTAAGGTCCAGTAGTTTTTCTGTTTAGTGTCATGCAATCTGCGGACAAAAAGAAAGTTATTTTGGTCTGGATATCATTTATAATTTTATTCTTATCCCATTGCACAGGTCAGAATTTCTTGTTAATGTTCTCTAAAGATGATATCAAATTTCCATCTTATTCATTGTCTTGGGGGAAAAGCATTCTTACCTTCACCATTAACTATAGTATTACCCATAGTTTTATTTTTTATCAGCTTTTTATACAATAATTTTGATCAAAAATACATATCAAACAAAATGAAACAAAATGCACACATACAAAAAACACAGAGTTCATTTTGCAATGGTACCTACTCCCGAGCAAGGATTTGTTTTAAGGAACCTCAGTGAACTTCAAGCAAAAAAACAATTCAATGAAATAAGAAAAAAATGACCAAATGAAAATGTATTAGAGATTGAAATCACAGCCATAAAGAACATTTGGGACAATGCTGGACCCCATATGCAACAATAGACCCATAAGATTAAATCATCTAGCCATGTTATAGAGATTCTAGGTTATGTAAGTATGTGTGTTGTTCTATGCCAGTCCTACATAAATAAATCTGTTAAATAGATAAAAGAAAATATTAGTAATTTTCTGATATGTGTATGAGGAATTTCCATACTCTGATTTCAAGAACTTAGTAAGTTCTTTTAAGGTCTCAGATCCTACATCATTAACTATGGTTTTCACTGTGGTTTTGCTTAATGACTCTTTTCATACAACATATTTTCATCACATTCTTTCTCCTCCCACAACTGCTCCTAGATCTTTCCCACATCCCTATCCATCCGACTTCATGTTCTTTCTCTCTCTCAGA
>LZPO01107900.1:45866-77756 GCA_001675575.1 Neotoma lepida
CTAGCGAACTCTTCATGGTCATGGTTTCTGCATGGTATCCCTATGTAGAGGGAAGGCTGCTAAGGCTTCATGTATTTATGCAAAATAATATCCTTGCCCTATAAAGCTATTAGTTATTATTATTATTATTATTACTCTTATTACGTTTAAAATGTAGACCATTTTCGAAATCTAACTGGCTTTTCTGGAGAGGAAATCATATGATAACTCCTTGGTCTGTGGATAAGCTTCTCTTGATAGAAAAGTAGAGATCCAAGTTCCCTTTATATTTGAGGTGAGATGTTTGTAGAGCTGGGTATTCTAAGAAAACCTATGCAAGCACAAAGTCTCCACACCTTTAATTTTTAACTATTATTTTGCTCATTTGGTATCTGCTTGTTTTTTGCTTCATAAAATTATATAAATATATTTGGAAAATGGCTCTGGGCTTTTAACATACTTTATAAAGAAGGGAATAAATTCCTTTTTAAAAATACTGTAATGTTCCAGGTACTAACATTTTCTAGCACTATTCAAGACCAATGAATTCCATTCCTGTCCCTTTCATGCTTTCTCTATTTAAAGTTGTTCAGAGAGTGAGTATTCCATTCCATTTTGGAAGACCCATTTTTAATGTGCCAGAGTTCAGTTCCTCATGACATTGAAATGAACATTGGCTTAGGGCTAAACTCTTTGAACTTCATTTTCCTAATCTGTAAATCAATAAGGCTGAATTACATTTCCAAAACCACAATCTCTGAAGTTTTATTTCTGACATTAAATGATTCATAACTCATTTGCATATTCATTCAGTCATCAAGTATTTGCTGAGCATGGTACCATGCGTCAAGCCCCAGACCAAGTAAGGGTGTGGTAGGGTAGCAGATAAAAGCATTAAAATAAATGATCTTAGCTTTTACAGAACTCTAGTAGGGCTTCCTGTCATGTCATAGACCCTTTCTTTAGGGGATGAGAAGCAATTGGTGGGCTTATTTTAGATGAGGAGTCAGATCTTACATTTAGAAAGCCAGGTGTGATTTTGTGGAAATTAGTGAAGATGCACTTGCAAGGTTTTCAGAGTAAGAAGGGCTTGAAGGAGTATCTACCAAGGCGAAACAGTGAAATTTGAGGACCCCTTGAGTGTTTGGTATTGTAACCACCATAGGACATGCAAAATAATATTAGACTCAACCTCTCCCAGCTTAGTTTGAAAAGAGAACACATACTTCCTTGAGAAAAGTCCAAACACATACAATCACCTGCACACAATTGGAACTCGGGGAGACAGTGTTGTGGAGTTCATTATGATGATTAATTCTTCAATGCAATGCAAAGCACTGCAACAGTGAAGGAGGAGAAAGAAATACACACTAACTAAAATAGTTCAGTAAAACTTGACAGAGAAAGAGGAGGAGAAATTTTTGATGGTGGTAGATATATGAAGGCAACAGGACACAGGTTAGGAATGCCAAGTGGTTTGTTGATAGACTAACAAGTGGAAGTGACACAGAGAGGTCCTGGATAGATGTTTAACCAATAACTAAAGGTAAGTCTTGATTATTTAAGTTGTAATAAGATCTAGGAAGGCATCAAAAGCTGTGCTACATAGTTAAAATTTTAAGGAAGAGGGTGGAATATGAGTTTCAACCATCATCTTTCCAAAGTAGATCAGTTATGACAACCAGCTATGAGTGTTTTTTTTTTGTGTGTGTGTGTGTGGTTTTGTTTTTGTGTGTGTAGGTCTAGTAGTCAAACAGGTAAGTTCTAATCAGAAATCAAAGAATATATACATTGAAGAAAGTAAGAAGTACGTGTTCAATTTATCTATATCATCCCCACCCTAAGTTTCAAGAGAAAGACTGCAGCCTATTATTGATTTACTGTTGGAAAGAGAGAATAAACTGAATGGACACCAGGTATTGTGAGATTCATCCCCCAAAGCCCATCTCTTTCTTGTCTTATACACAGTCCTGAGAAGATTTGCATAGCCAAGTTGCCCAGAAGATGCTTAAAAATGTATATTATGTGGGTGAAATTACAAAATTTTTATAGCAATTGAAGACAAGTTGCTTTCAGATTAAAGAAAATTGCTAAAGCCATAAAATGTATGTAATCTCCACATTAACCACAAAACAAAATGTATAGTAAATATACAAAACGTAAAGAGAAAAGAATCAAAACACACAACTACATAAAATGCTCAAGCAATAAACAACCACAGCAAGGGAGGGAAAATGGGACAACAAAAGAGAAACAAAGCAATGAACAAAATGGCAATAATAAGTCTACCTACCAATAATGGCTTTTCACTTAAGTGAACTAAATTATCCAATCAAAAGACAGAGCGTGTGGGCCAGTGAGCTGGCTTAGTTGGTAAAAGCACTTGTGTAAATCTGATGACCTGAATTCAACGCCCCTGTAAAGGAAGAAGCAGGGAATCACATCTCCAAAGTTGTCTTCTCAGCTCCAGACCCGTGATGTGCCATGTGCATGCCCACATGCACACACCATAAAAACCCATGCATAATAATAACAACAATAAATAAAGTTTTAAAATAAATGATTTTTAAAAGATAGAGAGTTACAGAATGCATTTGGAAAGGCCAAGAATTAGGTCTGGTGAGTTAAGTCAGTAGTTAAGAGCACTTGCTGCTCTTTCAGACAACACAGATTCTGTTCGTAGCATCCACATGGCGATTCTGTAACTCCAGTTCAATCGCACACTCACTTTTGGCCTCCTCAGGCACCAGTCGTGTACATGGTGCATATATATGCAATCAAAACATTTATACACATAAAATAAAAATAAATCAATCCATTTTTATAGACCAAGAACCAGCTATAGACTGCCTATGGGAGATTCAATTTAGCTTTAAGAAAACTTGGGTTGATGTCTTAAAGATAGTGGCACACACTGTAATCCCAGCACTTAGGCAACTGACATAGGAGAAGCACAAACTTGAGGGAGAGTCTGGGATGTATAGTGAAACCCTGTGTCGCCAGAGTCAAGGATGAATGAATAAAAGGAAGAAAAAGAAAGAAAGAAGTAAGGAATGAAAACAAAAGAAAGAAAAAATTGGCTGAAAGTTAAAAAAAAAAGTGAAACAAACCCGAAGAAGGTACTTTATGATAATGCAAACCAAGGAAGCATGGAAACTGTACTTATAGATTAAAAAATGTATTTTAGCTGGGCACTGTTGCCACAAGCCTTTAACCCCAGCACTCCAGAGGTAGAGGCAGGTGGATCTCTGTGAGTTCAAGGCAGCCTGGTCTATAGAGTGAGTTCCAGGACAACCAGAGCTACAGAAAAATCCTGTCTCGAAAAACCAGAAAAAAAAATGAAATAAAATAAATGCATTTCAACTAAAAATATCTTGGCAAAGATCAAGATGGTCCTTATATAATAATAAACTGTAAATACAATACTGCATTTATCATCATATATGCACCCAATATCACAACAATAAAAATACATAACAATACATATAGCAAATATTTACAGATGTGAAGACAAATGAACATTTGTACTTAGTTGTGGGAAAAGCAATGTTTTCCTCTATCATTAGATGAAAATTCTTACTGTATTCAATACAGTACTAAAGGCTTACGTAGAGCAATTAGATAAGAAACAAAGGAAGCAAAGAAGGAAAGGGGGATGAAGGAAGACGCAGGGGTAAAGAGGAAGGTAAGGAAGGAGTGAAGAAGAAAGGAAAGAAGGAAGAAAGGTCATCCCGAATGAATAGAAAGATGAAAAATTGTTTCTGCAGAATGCATGTTATTATATATAGAAAACCCAACACACTCTGAAAAAACTCTTAGAACTAATAAATGAATACACTAAGCTTTTGGTATACAAAATAAAAAAAATCAGTGACATTTCTATATTGTATTAGTCAGCTTCATGTTACTAGAAGGAAATGTCTGAAGTAGTTAAACCTATATAAAAGGTTTGTTTTTGTTTATGGTACTGGAGATTCCCATCAAAAACTGTGTGTCCTCATGGCTTTAGGTCACTTGTGAGGACAGCAAAGCATAGTGATATCTCATAGTGGAGCAAAACCCCTGACCATGCCACACAGGGCAGGAAGTAGATCAAGACCAGAAGAGATCAGAGTCCCATAATCCCCTTTGAGAGCATGTTTCCAATGACATAAAGACCACATACAAAACTCCATGTCTAAAAAGTTATATCACCTCCAAATAGTGCCACCCTTTATCACATGGCCACTTGAGGGGCCATTATCCTAACCATATTATTCTTTCCAGAACATCTAATGGTTCATGGTTCATGTCCATTTCACAATGAAAATTTTATTCAGTCCATCCCTGACTCTGTACAATCTTAAGTGTTGCAATCTTCAAAGTGTAAACTCTTAGAATCCAGGCACTTCTGTAAAGGTTTTAGAAATGAAAAGTAAATTATGTAACAGAGTAAATATGTTCTAAAAGGAAAGAGGCTTGGCCCAAGGCATGACCACTACCTAACCAAGCAAATGTGAATTCCCAAAGACCCATGCCTGACATCAAGGGGACACAGTGGTAGGTATGGTCACTCAAGGGCTTGTATAGGCCCACTTCTATATACTAAAAGGTTGTAGTCACCATAGCCTTTCTTGGGCTTGCTTTGCACACTGCTTTTACCTTTCCCTGATTGGCATGTGTTGCTGACTGACTCCTCTACCTTCCTTAGTTGTCATTGTATCTTTGAGCTCACTCCCACAGGTATATTACATACTGACTGTTGGGGGCTTCACAAAGGGATTTTCACCCTGTAGCATATGGTCTGACCACGCAGGGTTTCCTTTGCAGTCTTGGTGTAAGCTGCCATGACCCCCTAAAAAAAACTATTGTATTCTGCATGTCTGAAAGATCACCATTACATAGATTGTATCAAATTACAAACAGTACTCGGTCCCCTTTAATCCTCAACCACAGCATCCTCTGAATGTCTTGGTGGCTAAACATGAGAAAATAAAGCCACAAAAAGTAAATTCTGATGTGGTCCTTGTTGTAGAGAGCACCCTGGAACTCTTTTCTGAAATGGTTCTGAACAAGAATGTCTTTAAAATTTGAAACTGTGGTAATGATGTGAGATGATAGAATTGTTAATTATCTTGATTGGGTAATTATTTTCACACATGCACACACACATATATATGTGTGTATATATATGTATATGTATAGAGTCATACTGTGAATTTTAACTGTATACATTTTTTAAAAATATTTCAACAATGTATCAATAAAACTGAAAAAAATGCATTGTTAACAGTTTATGTCAAATACACTATAAAGGTGTGTGTGTATATGTATGCATTTAATTTTTGAGATTATATTTACAATATTTCTCCCCTCCTTTTCCTCCCTCCAAACCATCCTAATACTCATTTTTGCTCTCTTTCAGAAGACAAGATCACTGCTATGAGCTTCAGTGAATAAATTTGATGATAATGTGGAAGTTCAAACAAAGAAGAGGTTGGGAGGTAAATCAGGTTGTCACAGTATATTATGCTTGAACATTCCACTTTGTTAAGCATTCTCTCTCTCTCCTCTTCTGTTCTCATATTCTTCCTTCTCTTTCCCTGTCCATCTCCTCTCTCTTTCCCTCTCTCCTTCCCTCTCTCCTCTTTCTTCTCCCTATCCCGCTACTCTTTTCTCTTTTCCGTATTTAACCCCTTGGCCACTGGTTTAATAATATTCTTATGTGTTTGGAACTACTACTCAATAGGCATGTCTTGGTGGTCTTGGTGAACAGAAAGTTTACTTTCTATGCTGGTTCCAGCCACCTAGACTCTAAAGCATCACTGAGTTGAGCTGCCTGTTGGAACTGCCTGAGTCTCAGATTCAACCACCTCTTTGCCTGACATGAACTTCTTGTCTCATTCCACTGCCTTTCCTAGGCAGTCTATTTTCCAAACATTTACACAAACAGCTTATCTGCAACATCAGTTCCACTGCCCCAGCATACAGAAAGTTCTTAAACCACAGTGACTTCTTAAGAGTAAGCAATCATTACAGGTGTCTAAGAACTGGAATGGCGTTTGCAGATCCAGTCCAATTAGCTCAGGATGAGGAAGATTCTCTTCTCTAGGACAGCCTATGTTTTATTTCCTAGAATGTCACACCTAATGGCTTCCTCAGAGATTATTCTTTTATGATGAGGTTACTAAAATCTGCAGAGAATAAGTAGACTTTCCTAGATACCTCTGCTAATTAGTGAAGACCGGGATGAGGTACAGTTTCTGAAGCCCCAGGACTGTCTTCATTTCATTATATTAAGCTCTCAAGAGAATATTTTTCTGATCCTTGTTGCTATATCCCAAAGAAAAATTTGTTCTCATGTGGCTATTTTTCAGGAAATTGAAGATGTGCAGATAAGGAAGATTTAGAGACCTGTTAGAGTGATTAATCAGCTACTGAGAATTACAAAAGAAATGAGAAGTAACATGTGAGGATCACAGAGTGACCAAGAGCATAGCAGCAATATGTTTTTATTTTACATGCCAACCACAGTTTTCCCTCCTTCCTCTCCTCCCATTCCCTCACCTCATCGCCTTTCTACCCACCCCCCTTCCACTCCTCAGAAAGGATAAGGCCTCCCATGGGAGTCAACAAAGCATGGCATATCAAGCTGAGGCAGGACCAAGCTCCTCCCTCTGCATCAAGGCTGTGAGAGGCATCCCACCATAGGGAATAGGTTCTAAAAAGCCAGCTCATGCACCAGGTACAGATCCTGGTCCCACTGCCAGGGGCCCCACTAACAGACCAAGCTACACAACTGTCACCCACAGGCAGAGGGCCTAGGTCAGTCCCATGCAGGCTTCCTAGCTGTTGGTCTAGAGGCGGTGAGCTCCCACAAGCTCAGGTCAGCTGTCTCTGTGGATTTCCTCTTCATGATCTTGACCCCCTTGCTCATACAATCCCGCTTCCCTCTCTTCGACTGGACTTCTGGACCATGGCCCAGGGCTTGCCTGTGGATCTTTGCATCAGCTTCCATCAATTGATAAAGTTTCTATGACGACAATTAGGATAGTCACCAATCTGATTACAGGAGAAGGCCAGTTCAGGCACCCTCTCCGCTATTGCTAAGAATCTTAGCTGGGGTCATCCTTGTGGATTCCTGGAAGTTTCCCTTGCACCAGGTTTCTCCCTAACCCCATAATGGCCCCCTCTATCAATATATCTCTTTCATTGCTCTCCTTCTCCGTCCCTCCACCAACTCAGCCATCCAGATCCCTCATGTTCTTATCCCCCATCACCTCAGCTCTCTATCCCCATCCCCCCAGCCCCCCTACCAGTTTACCCAGCAGGTCTCATCTATTTCCCCTTCCCAGGGCAATCCATGTGTCCCTTCTTGTTACCTAGTTTCTCTGGGGCTGTGGATTGTAGCCTGGTTATCCTTTATTTATCAAAAGATTTTCTATTTATTTTACATACCAACCACAGAACCCCCTCTCCCACAACCCCCTCAACCCACCCCCACTCCCACCTCCTCCAAAACAAGGTCTCACATGGTGAGTCCCCAGAGTCTGGCACTCTCAGCCAAGGCAGGATAAGACCCTCCTCCCTGCACCAAGATTGCACCAGGTGTCCCCACCATAGGCACTGGCTCCAAAAAATCAGCTCATGCACCAGGGATGGATCCTGATCCCATTGCCTGGGGGCCTCCTAAACAGTTCAACCTAAACCACTGTCTCGAGTATCCAGAGGGCCCAGTCCAGCACCATGAGGGCTCCACTGCTATTGGTCCACAGTTCATGCGTTTCCACTAGTTTGTAGCCTGGTTATCCTTTAACGGCAATATTTTTAAAAATCTGTTGTGTTCATGCAATTCATTTTTAACTTAAAATTTTTTAGTTTGAATGAAAAGTATCAAGCATATTTTTAAATACATATTTATATTCTGAAGTTAAAATATAAGTACATCATCTTCCCCCTTTCGTCCTTCCAACATTTCCAATGTACATCCTTGCTCTCACTCAAATTCATGACCTTCTTGTCCTTAATCGTACACACACACACACACACACACCCTGCTTGTTCTGTATAATGTTACTGGTATGTACATGTTTTCAGGGCTGACCACTTGATACTGAATAACCAACTGGGGGACCTTTTCCCTGGGGAAGACAACTTCTCCTGCTCTCAGCATGCCTTAATTACCTGTAGTTATTTGTCTAAGGTTGAGGCCTTGTGAGCTTCATTTACTCTTCCTTGTTAGCATGTCAATTGGTGCCGTCCTAGTTCTTGTCTAAACTTCAATTTTAATTAATAGAAACATAAAATGTATTTACTGACAGGTATAGAATAATGTTTCAATACATATATACATAATACAATCTTTAAATACAGTTCAATACGTTCTTCTCCTCAAATATTAATTATTTCTTAATAATGAAAGCTGTCAAAAATCCTAGTTTTTTATTATTTAAAATATTTATATTTTATTTAAATTAAAATATTCAAATTATAAAATATTTAAAAACATTATTATAATTTAATTTCTTTAGTGTACAATATTGCACCTCAACTTCATGCTCCTGTCTAACTATAACAATGATGAATGTTTTCCAGAATTCTACTTTCCACAGCCTCTAAGTATACCTTTTCTTTCGTCTTTTTTTTCTTCCCGTCTCTTTTTGTTTCATTTACTTTGCTTCCTGCTCCCCTCCCTCCTCCTTTCCTGCAAATGAGAGCAGTGCTGCATTTTAAACTTCAGTGGCTTTATGCACATTCCTTTATGTGGGAACGCTGCACTTGGTTTTAGCAGGTTGATTTTACAGTCCATGCTCTTGCTGAATTAACGTTCATTTTATAAGATTTATTTTTAGCTTCCTGGGAAATTCTATGCAGATAAATCATATCATCTTCAAAATGGAAAGTATTTATTTCTTCTGGTATATAAACCTTTATTTTTTTTCTCTTTTGCATTGCACAGAACTCCCTTTATTGCTTAAAAGGCAGTCATTTTTCATCATTTACTGTAATGCTAGCTTCAGGTACTTTTCAAATGCTCTTCATGCTGAGGAAATTCCCTTCTGCTCCTATTTTTTCTAAAAGAAATTATCATGAATGAATGTTGAATTTAATCCAGTTGCTTTCCTGAATAGATTGATATTAACATGCATTTTTCTTTTGTAGACTGCTAACATGCTGAATAGCACAGATTTTCAGACGTGAACCAGACTTGTGTCTTCAGAGTAAATGCTACATGATTATGGTATATAATTCTCATTATATACATCTGAGTTCCATTCTTAGTATTTTGTTAAGGATTTTTGCACCAATGTCTATGAGTTATGCTCTCTATAGCTTTCGTTTTTATGCTATATTTGATTTGAGTAACAGGGTAATAGTAGGTTTCAGAATTCTCACCACTATTTTCCCTCCAAGAGATTGTGAAGAAGTTGAATTAATTCTTCTTTAAATGTTAGGCTGAATTATCTGGTGAAAACTATTGTGGTCTGAAACTAAAACCAGGAAACCAGTGCAAGGTATAAATTACATCTTTTCAAGTTTTTCGTCAGTGAGGTCCCATTGGCCCACTCCTAAACGTTATAGGAGGCTATTACTATTGCTTTTAATTGCTCTCAAGAAATTTATAGTAAGACCCTGTAGTTAACAATGCCACACACTTGTGTCATGGGACATGGAGAAATTAAGCTGTTACTGTCCTAGAAACTTCATTCCTATTTGCTAGCTTTGGTAGTTCTAGAAGGTTATATACATGCTATCAGGGTAGAAAAGTAATCAACAGTCTTACTTAGCTGTGAAACTTTGATCTACAGTAATGACTATCCTGTCAAGATATGTGTACTGGGGCAACAGTGGCATAATTTTATGGGAGTGACCAGCCACATTCTGATTATTTTTAAAGTATACTCCATAAAACTGAACCTACACCTGGTATCATTAACTGAGATAAAAACCTGTGCCTGTCTAGGTCATAGTTTCTAGTGGAGAACCTAATAGTACTATTATTTTGTTAAATGGACACAGTATTAACCTTCCCCCTAATTTCTTGTCTTTATACCCATAGGTTGATGCCTCTCACAGTCCTCATCAGAGAAACTTTTTTTTCCACCATGGTCAACATGCAGAGAATAAGACTGAGGATGACCAGTTCACAATGAGCCACCATTATCTCACCCTCTCCCCTTAGTGCTCAGGGGTCATTGCAGAAGAGGGGGTGGGGAGACTCCAAAAGCAGGAGGTAGCAGACATCTGCAGCAAAATAAGATTTGTCAGACATAGCAATGCTGCTGCACACATGAACTCACAGAAGTTGTGACTGCATGCACAAGACCTGCACAGTGTCAAGCCAAAATTCCAGCATGGACAGGGGAGAGTGTCATTAAGTCCCAAGCCTAGTTTAGAAGTTATAAGCAACTGATGGCATCTGGGAGGGGGACAGTCAGTTTTCTTCAGGGATGTGGCCCTTGGAAGGGTACTTATGTTCCAGGAGATGATTGTATACCTATGAACATATAGGTAGCACTAAGTGGATTCAGAGAGGTTTCTTAAGTCCATGTGAAGTTGGGAGGGAAAGTGGTGAAGGAGTTAGTGGAAGAATTGGAGGGGAGGAACGAGGAGGGCAATTTTAATCAAAATACAATCTGTGCATGTATTTCATGCATAATTCTCAGATAAGGAATATTTTAAAAATCATGTAAAATGTTAGGTTATTGAAATCTTTATTCATTATTGAGTCATGGTACTTTTATTTACATCCTTATTTATATTATTTCCTCTGCTTGCTTTGTGTTTGTGTTGCCTTTATTATTTTTAGATTTTAAGGGTTGAAGTCATTGATTGCACATTTTACTTTCATGCAGTGCTGCACATTATCTTTTTGGTGTTATTTTAGCTATGTCCCAAATATTTTGGTATATCTTATCCACATCTACATTCAGCTCATTATATTTTTTAAAAAATTTCAACTTAATGACCCACTGATAACAATTTGAGCTGCCCATATAATTCTGGGTGTTGGACCATCAGATAGAGTGTGTGGTCTACCTACCAAGAACCATATCCTTAAAGAAAACTGACTTCCTCCTCCAGAATCCATCAATTGTCCATTTACTCACTTATGGATGGGGGCTAATGAATCCCTTCCCATCCATGCTAGAATGTCGACTGGCTTGACGTTTTGCAGACCTTGTGCAGAAAACCACAGGTTCTGTAAGCTCATGAGGTCATCAATCCTGTCATGTCCAGATGACACCTTGTTGCTCAGATTCTCCCTGACCTCTGGTTCTTACAGTCTTCCTGCCCCTCTTCTATGGTGGTCCCTGAGTCTTGGGATGGGCATGTGATACAGATGTCCTATTTGTGGTTGCATACCTGATAGTCACTCATTTCCTGCACTTTGACCGGTTGTGAGTTTCTGCATTAACCCCCATCCACTGCACAAAAACGCCTGTGATGAAGCCTTAGAGTTATAGTACAGTATGAATAGAGAGATAGATATTTAGAGAGTAGTTTTATACTATTTCCATTTAACAAAATAATGGTAATAGGCTCAGCCCTGGGGCTCCAATTGTGGGTTCCTGACCAGATTTGCAGTATTAGGCAAGAGTTTCCTCCTGTCAAGTAGGCCTTAAATCTAACCAGAAAACAGTTGATTATCCCTATAATATTTATGCCTCTATCACACCCATGGACATACTTTGCCATGCCAGTCAGTATTGCAGTTTACAGGGTTTGCAATTGGGTAAAACTGGCAGTGCCTTTTTTTTTCCAGTGGCCTCATAGCACCTTTAGTATGTGAGAGCTATTCAGTAGAAGCTTCCTAGTCAGCATCAACTTAATTTCTTCATGTCCTGTAACCAATGTCTGCTGTGTCTGAGCAATAGTATCACATTCTGATGGGCAACCAACTGCAATGGCAATAGTTTGTATTGTTTGGGGAATCTCTGGGATACCTGTGACCAACTATTGGACCCGGCAGTCCTCCCTCTGGGATGAGAAGGGAGAACAGCTTGCAGTTTCTACATGAACATTGTGTTGTTCCCTCCAGCCTTGTTTGGCCAAGCAGATGCTGAGAATAGGAAGTTCGATCTGTTTACAAGGAGGTTAGAGAGCGACATTGTATTTTACCACTGCCCTTGGATGCTTTCCGGTGCCTGCTGTGGCCACAGGGGTGGGGGTTAAGGGGGTGGGGGTGGGCTGGGTTGTGAGGGATATATAAGGTTCCCCTGAGCTTCCATAAACCACATTCTTCTTTCAAGAGTGACCCACGTCTCCTGTGCTCTATTTCAGTCTCCAGCTCCTTGCTCGCCTCACAGTCCAAAGCCGTGCAGGCGCCACAACCAACTTGAAAATATCCCACATCTGAAACCGGGTTTTTCTTTTTTTATTTGGCAACCTATAGCTTCTGGATAAACATAATTTCCTGTATAGGATAACTCCAATTATATTCTCTTATATGAAAAATACATATCTAATAAATAGCAGAGTTTCATATACCTTTTCAAATGAACTTAGAGTTAGTTATTCCTCCCCTAACCTCTTCTTCAATTTCTTTTTTCAGTGTTTCAAAGTTTTCACTGTATGGGTCTTTCAATTCCTTGGTTAGGTTTATTTTAAGGTATTTCTTTAGGTTACTATGAATGGGATTATTTCCTTAATTTCTTTTTCTGTATGTTTGTCATCAGTGTATAATATGGCTCTTGATTTTTATGTTAATTTTGTATTCTACTTTGATGAATTTATCAGGTTTAAGAATTTTTCTGGTGGAGATATAAAGGTGTTTTATATAGAGAATCATATAATCTGTAAATAAGGATACTTTGACTTCTTTCATTCGTATTTGTATCCCTTTTATTTACTACTCTAGTTAAGACTTCAAGTACTATGTTGATCATGAGAAGGGGGAATGGACATCCTTGCCTCATTCCTGATTTTAGTGGAAATGTTTCGAGTTTTTCTTCATTTAGTATCTTCATCTAAATATATTTTAAAATTTCTATTTATATTTTCTCATAGAAGTATGCTATTTAATTTTTTAGAAGCTTGGAAATGCATTTATTTTCTAATTAGAGTTCATTATGACTGAAGAACACAATCAATATGACTTTATTGCTTTCAGGTTTGTTGAGGTTTACTTTATGGCCATTAACATAATCTAGTTTGGTTACTCTCTAATAGTATCTTGAAGATAATATGCATGTAGAATATATATTCTGTTATTGTTATATATACTATACATATCATGAAGACTTCCTTAACTGATTGAATGGTTGAATTTTTCAATAACTTTACTGATTTTTCAGTTCTAGTTCTGCCAATTATTGTTGAGAAGAATATTATAATTTCTATCCATGGTTGTGGATTTGATCATTTTAATTGTCAATTTTGTGTTTAGCATTCTGTAGCACTATTGTTTAATCCACGTACATTTCCCAAGTCTATGGTTTTCTGGTTGATTATACTTTTGTTGTTATGCAATTTCTCTCTGTCCTTGGTAAATCTATATGTCTGAAGTTTGAATATATTGGTAGGTAGTTTAGGATTAGGTTATATTTTTTCTTCCGGACTTCCACTCTTTTAATTTCTATACTTAGATTGTTTACAACTATTGTAATTTTGGTATATTATGGTAGCTTTCCGCTTGATTCTTTGTTCTGTTTTCCTGTGGTGATATATTGTGTGCCCTCATAAACTTTGGCTGAAGATCAGAGAACAGAACAAGCCACTAGATTAAACATAGAGGCCAGACAGTGGTAGCACAAATCTTTACTCCCAGTACTTGGGAATCACACGCCTTTGATCCTAGCACTTCAGATATCATGCCTTTCCTTGGGAAGCACATATGCCTTTTATCCCAGAAAGTGATGGCTGAGAAAGGTATATAAGGCTTGAGGAGACAGAAACTAGAGGTTTTTCAGGCTGAGGAGTTGGTAGGTAAGAGGTGGTACCTGTGGCTTATTCCTTTGTCTCTCTGATCTTTCACTATTTACCCAAATATCTGGTACCTTTTTTTTTATTATATGATCAATTTAAGATTTGAGCAACATTTTCTCTCTCTGTATTCTCTCTCTCTCTCTTTTTTTTTTTACCTTAGTATAGGTTACTTTAATATACATTTAGAGTCACACCAGAAAATGTTATAGATTTTGTTTCAAAAGTTGAGAATAATAAGAACACTAAATGTGAGGTAAATATACTGTATTTATCAAAATTTTTCTTTTTCTTTTCTTCCTGAAGTTTAATTATTCCTTCTTTTATTGCTTTTCTGCCATTCAGAAAACTTTCTTCAGGGAAGAATGATTTTTCTTTGTTTGAAAGTGACTTAATTTTTGCTACAATTCTGAAGGATATTTTGACTAGGTATAATAATATGTGTTGACAGTTTTATCAGTAATTGAAAACTCCAATGGAACTAGTTTCTAGTCTCTATATGTTACATGTGTGGAAAAATTGGTGTCATTTAAATTGTCTGTGCCCTGTACATGAGGTGTCATGTCTCATTATAGCAATATACTCTCTTTGTCTTGAAGTTTAGTTATATGACTTGATATGAATTTCTTTGAGTTTTGTCATTTGGGTTCACTCAAATTCTTGAGCACTTGGTTATTGTTTGTATGAAAGTTCCTGTTTCTTTACTAAATGCAAGTTTTCATTTGGTTCCCATTTATAAATATATATACACTGCATTTTATTTAAACATCAATTCATTCATGAGCATATAGATTGATTCCATATCTTATCTATTGTACATAGAGCAGCAGTAATATGCATATGCAGGTTTGTCTTTGATATCCAGATACAGTCTGCCCTGGATATTTTATGAATAACTGAAAGAAAAGTGCTAGAAGGCTCCAGACACATGGCAATGAAAAGAAGATTGAAATATTAAATATGCTGGTTTGCAGACATTGTTTACTCCCCATGGGAGGCCTTACCCTGTCTGAGGAGTGGATGGGGAATTGGGATGGGGGGAAGGCGGGAGGTGAGCGGGATGAGGAGAGGGAGGGGGAACTGTGGTTGGTATATAAAATGGAAAAAAAAACTTTAAAATAAAATTTAAAAAAAGAAAAAATATGCTGTTAAGATCAGTATCTACTGTATACCTATACCAATATTAAAATGTCACCTTATGCCCTATAAATTTAGAGAATGAAAAATAATCATTAAGGTTTTTTTAAAGTAAGAAACTGTATTGGAACATTTTTAAGGGACTTCTTTAAAGCATTTGTCAGAAATTTTAATGTCACTGCCATCTTGGAGTCATGTATTGATATTCTTTTTACTGAGTTTGAGATCTTAGTTGTAGTCGAATTTACTAAAAGCTGGACGTATTATGTGTACTGTATCCGATTCTGGGCTCTTATTTAACGTGTATTTGGTTGCTTCTCACACTGCTTTGGGAAAGAAGGCCATTTATTTCCCTTATGAGTACAAGTCCAAATTTGTCAGTCACCTTCCCTTGACAATGAAGTTGCATAGGTTCCTTATTATTCTTGCAGACAGTTCGGGGTTCTAGTGCCTTTACTGGTTTACACAGATACTTCCCAGTTGAGAAGGGTAAGGAAGACTTGTGACTTCTTTCCACGTACCATTCTATGTGTTGAGGCTGGTGCAGTGAAAATATGAACAGACTGGGAAGGTGTCTCTTTGGTATCTGGACACAGTTCGCCTTGGGATAAGGGTAGACTTAGCATTGCTGATCAGCTATGTTCTCTGTGAAACCACTGCAGCAGGGAGGGGGAGGGTACATCATTATCGCTGGGCTCCACTGACATGTGGAGATTCAGTGTCCTTGTTTCCAGCTTGCAGTGATAAAAATCCCAGTTCCCTACTTGGGCTTCTTTCACAATACCCTGTTCATATTTAGCTGCCTGGTTATAGCCCTGAGAGGGTTGTAGGCAGCCTACATGTCCTTTACTGGCATCTGTGGGATAGGGTCACAGATTTTTTTAGTGGTGCTTAGCTAGAGTAGAATACTTATTATCTCAAACTTTTCTGGCTAAGCTGTCCCTTTTTCTTGTCCTTTGGCTAGGGAGTATAGGGATTTATTGGGAACTCTTTGTTTTCACCCGTTGGTGTTTCTTAGTTGAAGACTTCTTCAGTTTGATGTCTGGGATATATAAGGCAAACAGAAAATAAAGGGAACTCACCATGATGTTATTTCTTGAGTCCCAAGATCACTATTTGTCCTGATTTCTCTGTCTTTTTCAGTCTTCTACTTGTTTCATATATAATGTTCAGTGTTTTTATCTAAAATTAAGTTGAATTGGTAAGGAAAAGTGAGTCTATTCCATTTTTCCAGTATCAGAAATAATCAATTGTCTTTTAAAGTAGAATTTAATAAGTGTATGTGTGTGTGTTTTACTCATTTGCTTTTTCTTCCCTTGACCGATTTCCTGTGTCTATTTCATGTAGTGTCTTATTTACTTATGCCAAGAAGGCACATTACATTGGTGTAAGTCAGTACTCCAGGGTGTTCAGGAGCATAAACTCTGGAGACACTTATTTTGGGATTGAGTCCCAGTTCTGCTGCTCTGAAATCTTTGGAAAAGTTACTTAACTCTTCATGCCTCCCTCATTTTTGTTTCGTTCCTGGAGTGGGTACAATGAATGCACTGATCTCTGAAGATAGGAATAAGAATTAAATGAGCTAATATGTACAAAACACTCAGAGCTATATTCAATTTATTATTGGCCAAATAATTTGAAGTGCTGTGCTTGTACTTTACACAATTAAGAAGGATATCTTGTTTATGTCTCTAAGTCAAACTCTGAATCATTCCCATCTCTCTAGCTGCAGCACCACTCTTATTCAGTTCCCTATAAACCAGTTACTCTCAATTTTACATGCTTCCATAAGCTCACATAATGGTGTCCTTCAGCTCTCAGCCTCCACACTTTGTCTTCCTCATCCTTGACATGTCATAGGTACCCTTTTTTAAAAAAGCAAGCCAATGCATTGTTTTCCTGTAATACACTGTTGAGTCACTGTTCTCAGCTTCAGATCCAGCAGAGAGTGATCTCTGATCACTTTTGGTCATGTCTTAGGTTTTTTGAAGTGTAATAATCTGGTGAAACTAAGTTTGGGATACAGACACTGTTTTGTTTTGTTTTTTTTTTTTGAGACAAGTTTTCTCTGTGTAACAGCCTTGGCTGTCCTAGAACTCACTTTGTAGACCAGGCTGGCCTCAAACTCACAGAGATCCACTTGCCTCTACCTCCTGAGTACTGGGATTAAAGGCATGGGCCACCACAGCTCGGCTAGGATACAGATACTTTGAGATAAGATTTTGGAGAGTGTTGAGAATGCAAATATGTATAGGGTTTGTAAGAGCATAATAGGTTATCCTGAAAAACTGAAGAAGGAATTATTATTAAATATGTTCTATAATTTCACTTAAAAATAAACAAAAGACCCTGAATAGCCAAAGGGTATTGCTGAACAGCCACTATGGAAATCAGTGTGGCAGTTCCTCAAAAATGTGGGAATGGAGTTACTTCAAGATCTAGCTATATCATTCTTGGGTATATACCCAAAGGACAGTTCATCCTACTACAGAAACACCTGCTCAACCATGTTCATTGCAGCTCTATTCATCATAGCCAGAAATTGGAAACAACCTAGATGTCTGTCAATGGATGAATGGATAAAGAAAATGTGGTACATTTACACAATGGAATATTACTCAGTCATTAAAAATGAAATTATGAAATTTGCAGGTAACTGAATAGAACTAGAAACAATCATCTTGAGTGAGGAAACTCAGGCCCAGAAAGACAAATATGGTATGTATTTGCTTATATGTGGGTGTTAGCTGCTAAGTTATTGACAAATAACCTACAATCTGTATAACCACAGAGGGTAGGTAGAGAGTAAGGGACTAGGGGGGGGGACAGATAGATTTCTCTAGAAAGGGAAAATAGAATAATTAATTATGGATGGATGGAGGGGTCTGGAATGGGATGATCAAATTAGGGGGTAAAAAGGGGGAACAGGGGAGGGAATATAGGGACAACTAAAACTAAGGGTCACATGAGAAACAAAATGGAAACCTAATACAATAGAAGCTTCCTATAATATATACATATATGAAGGTGATCTGAAATGAAACTTCCAGGTAACAGGGGCACAGAGCTCCAACTGGACGTCTCTTGTCACCAAATGAAGCTTCCAATCCCGGGATTGAGTTACATCTAATTGAGTTGTTGGCCTAAGTGGTCCCATGGGAACTCCTAAACAACCCAGGCTATCGATGGCTGTCCACAAACTGAAAGTAAGGTCCCTATTACTAAAGACAACACCTATACAACTCATTGGACATGGAGAAGCCGAGATACTACCTATCTAGAGCTTCACCCCTACAGATTAATATTCATGATATTGGAAGATACTGTGAATGCTACCAATAGAGAAAGGTAAACACCAACCCAGCTATACATTTTTTGATCCATGAGAGTGACCTGATTGTAAGATATGCTGGTGTAATAGTGGTACAAAACTTGTGGGAGTAGCCAACCAAAATATGATTTGAGTTAAGGCCTATTCTATGAGATGGAACCCATACCCAATACAGCTTGGTTGATCAAGAACCTGAGAGCAGATAGGCCAGGGACCAAGGGGAAAACAAACTACTACTTCTTTGTTAAAGGAATCTAGCAATAAAATTATTCCTAACAACATTCTGCTATG
The DNA here is from genome assembly GCA_001675575.1 of Neotoma lepida. Taxonomy (NCBI): domain Eukaryota; kingdom Metazoa; phylum Chordata; class Mammalia; order Rodentia; family Cricetidae; genus Neotoma; species Neotoma lepida. The sequence continues at coordinate 64,510 of LZPO01107900.1, forward strand.
CTTATAAATCTGTGCCTTGCTCAGCCATTATCAGAGAAGTTTCCCCCTTGTAGCAGATGGGAACAAATACAGAGACCCACCACAAGACATTACACAGAACACTCAGCCCTAAAAGGGATGTATTCATCAAATCCCTCCTTCAGGGTTCAGAGAATTCTTTAGAAGAGAAGGCAGAAAAGACGAAGGACACCAAAGAATTCAGGCCTTCTAGACACCACAGGGCTAGCACATATATGAACTCACAGAAAGTGAGACATTATGCACAGAGTCTGAATGGGTCTTCACTAGATGGGGGTCCTAGAGCTGAGAGCAGAAATGGACACATAGCCCCATCCCTAATCCAGAAGCTATTACGAATCGGTAGTCACTTACAAATGAAAAATTTATTTTCTTCAAGGGAGTCTCATTGGAGACACAAACCACTCTTAAGGGTAGGTTCCTTGCCCGACAGAAGATAGCTAACACAAAATAAGCTCAACAGCATCATTGAAGGGTCTTTGTCTCATGTTAAGTCAAGACAATTTTTTAACCTTACAGTTCCTTTGCATATATATTATGGCTTCTTCTGGTTTGGGTTTTTATGGGATTTCTGTGTGTGAGAATATGTGCATCTCTTTATATGCATTTCTTGTGCTTTTTCTTTGGATCTTTTTCTTGTTTGGTTGTTTTGTCAGATTCTGATTGTTTTTTTCTTTTTTTTTCCTTTTTTGTTTCTCTTATTGTATGTGTTTTATTTAATTATTATCCCTAAGAAGCCTGTTTATTTTCTAAGGAGAGATAGAAAAAGTGTGGGTCTGGATGGGAGAGGGAGTTGGGAAGAACTGGGAAGAGTGGGGGAGGGAGAAACCATAATCAGAATATATTGTATGAAAACAAACTATTTTCAAAATGCACTATATGGAGCAATACATTTGGCACATAAAGCCTGCAATAAGAGTGGATAAATGCTAACTTGGCAAGGTAGTTCTTAAAGTTTTCCAACTCCTAGGGGAGATGCCAGAAAAGCCAGTGTGTGGCCTTCAGCTGCAGTTAATCACTGTTGCCTTTTACCTCCCAAATTAGAGGTCATGTGTCCATTGGGCCCTTTCTGCAGGCTCTTTCCCTACTTTTTCCTTCACCTTTAATCTTCCTGCCCATTAGTCTACCATCGTGAGCTCTTCTGTAAATATCTCATCTATCTTTCTCTTTTCTCCCATCCCTGTCCAAGGTCAAGCTGGTTCTTCTGAGGATTAATGCTGAAGGCAGATAAACTATGTAGCAACTGTTATCAAAGCTTACTGATTTTTCCTCCCTTCGTGTGTCCTGCGTATGGCATTGCATGTCCGTGGAAACTACCCTTAGTCAGGACCCCATTATCTCACACTTCCTACTCATTTTTCTTGACTCTAATAACCACCACTCCTTCAATGCATTCTGAATGCCATTGCCAAAATGATGTTCCTATAGCACACTTTAAAAATATGGCCCTTTATCAGTTTGCCTTTAGGGTAAAGGCAACAACCTTAATCTAGCTTCAATTCCTCCTATATTCTTATTCTAGTTCCTTTCCCTATTCCAAATCCTGCTGTTTGACCTGAAGAGGATGATTACAGCTAGCACTTAACTAAATATCCTCAGGCTCCCTTATATCCTTGTAATCTTTGTCATCCTTGTAATTAGAGCAGGGCCATTTGAACTGTAATAACCAGTACACAGTGAGCTAAAATGATGTGTATCATTTCCAAGCTCCATCCAAGTTTAGAGTCAAAGTAGCCATCTGACCTGTGTCTTCTCTATTCTGCTGCAGCAACCTTGGAAATGTTGTTGAGTTGTCAGGGTTACAAAATGGAAGCGAATAGGTCCCTGAAGTACTAGATTGATGAGAACCCTTACCAGTCTGCACCTGACTGTGCAGACTTTCAAAATCAGTTCTTTGATCTCTTGATATTTCCTGGTTTATCTGTTAGTTTGGCCAGTATTGCCTATCTCAACAGTGTTTAACGTTGAAAGCATAGACTTACAATTTATTGAGCCCACTCAACTCCAACAAACACCACATCCACTCAGCTTCAGCAACTCAATAATCACATTCTAGACTATTGCCATACTGTGCTATTTGACCTCTAGAAAATTTACCTCCAAACTTTCATGTTCTGATCAAATCATCTAATATCCTTCCATTCAAATTGCATTGATTACATTGAAATTGTTCTTCATTATCCTTGAGACACTGGAACATTTGCCCTTTCCTAGTCTCAGTCTTTCTAGTTACATCTTCATGCTCACTGTGAAGTTCAGGCACCATGATCACTTGTTTTATTTCCTAACCCTCACCTTCCATTCCCAAGTCTAGTAATTTATCTACTATACCTGCTCTGTAAATTTCCTACCACCACCACCAACAACTGAATATGAAGATCTGGTTTGTTTTAATTTTTAGCCTAAGATATACAGAACCATTTCCCAAAATGGCATAAGCACACTGGTGGGAGTCATGTTTTCCAGTTAACTTTTGTAAATTCATATATACCCTCAAAATTGATAATCAAGTTTTTTTTCTGATAGGTTACCACTTTTCATTTGTCAGTAACATCTGTAACAAAAGGGAAATTAATTATGCCTGGTACTGGAAACCTAGATAACTGACCAGGGCTAATGTGGTCATGAATGTTAGAAAAGAATCTACTAATGTCACTCTGCTAGAGCAGTATGATTCCTAACTGAATTCTAAATATTTATTCTTATACTTTCAGAGAGGTATAGCTCTCACTCTTCATCAAAAAAGGCTTTCCTTTACAGCATATGGAGACCATTATAGGAAACCACAACTGGTCCAGATGCAGAGAACATCTGATCATAGGGTACCCAGACACAGTGGATACATCTACAACACAACTTCTACATCTAAGGCTCAGAGAAAAACCTCAGAAGAACAGGCAGAGAAACATGGTCAGAGCCAGAGGACCTAGAAGTCTGTGAAGGTTTCCTAGAAGTGCCAGGGAAGGTACATCCATGATACAGTACAGCTACCTAAACAAGACCTGAACAATGACAACACCAATAGACACGCTAATGTGGACAGGGGAAATCTCACAGGGCAACTAAGGCCACTAAGGAATGCTGAGAGCTGAGTTAGTCTTCCCTAGGGATGAGCCCCTTAAGTGGTTATCCATTACCAAAAGGTTCACGATCCCCTTTTTAACAAAGAAATTCAAAATAATCTCGAAGAACTCAAAAGTAATCTTCTTATACTTGCTGCTTTTGCTCTTTTCTTAGAAGAGGGCTCTTTTTTTTTTACAACAAAAAAAATCTTACTCATGATTTGCCTTCACAGTCATTTTCCATCATTGACCCTTTATCTAGATATATGCTTTAATTCTTCCTTTCCCACTGGATGTACATGTATGCTTAGAGACATATACTAAAGTACTGTATGTTAAATAAGTCACCTACCTTAAAGATTGTATCTCCTATTGTGCCTTTAATGCTCTTCACAGCTAAACTTGAAGGAGCAGTTGGCAGTCAGTGGCTCTGTTTCTTTTTCTCTGAGTTACTCTTCAGTCCTCTGCAATATGTCTGCTCTTATCTCTGCTGAAACCAGTGTCTTACTAGATGTACTGATTAAACCAGGTTCAAATAAACAAAAGGAAGTCTCTTACATTAGAAAAAACATTCTTGGCCTCTCAGAAGTATGCAACTCTCCTCTGCATTGTATCTTTCATGGCTTCTCAAAGTCCACTCTCTCCTAGTTCGGTGACTGATTCTGCTTCTTGGTTGATTGGTACACGCTTCTGTTCTTGATATTGACTCCTGTGACTTCTTCTCATATGAATCTAGACATTTAAAAATTCTACATCTACTTGCTTGTACTCATCTGCTCTGTGGGAGTTGCTCACTACACTTATCTGATTTGCTATTTTTCTTTCTGCTTGAATATTTCACAGAATCTTAAAATTGAGGATACTCGGCCCTGTGTGCCCCAGGTGGTATTTGTTTTAGCATTCCCAGTCACAGGAGTCTCTTGTTTGCTCACAGTAGAAATATAGAACTCATTCTCCTCCCCTTCATCATACCCAGCATCCTGCTTCCTAGAGTCTCTAAAATCCTAGCACAAAATCATGAGTTCTGTAAGAAATTTTTATGGATTTGGGGCTGAGGAGCTAGATAAATAAATAAAGCATGTGACATTCTAGTATGAGGTCTGGAATTTCTATTCCCAGAATCCAAGGAAATGTAGTGTGGTGGCCCATTTATAACAACAGCACTGGGAAGGCAGAGACAAGGAATCCTGGGATCAAGCTGCCTAGTTAGACTAACTGAATTGCTGAGCTGTAGGTTTGAGAGAGACCCTGCATGGATATACTTGTATGTGTACACACACACATGTGAAAACCACACACATGCATACACACATGCATGTATTCATACACAGGAACACACCAAAAAAGTTTTAGAAATTTGCCTTCATTTTTGGTTTATTTTTGAGATTGTAATTTAGTTACAAACATTTCTCTCTTCTCTTTCCTCCCTCCAAACCCTTCCATGTACACCTCCTTGCTCTCTTTCAAGTTCATAGCCTCTTTTCCTTTAATTGTTATTGCATGTACATATATATTATGCATATATATGTATAATCTGTTCAGACTGTAAAATGTTACTTGGATGTATGTTTTCAGGGCTGACCACTTGGCATTGGGCAAGCAATTGGTGTGCTCTTCTTTTTATTCACTGCACAGGCTTTCTGTTCCATCCTTACTTCTGCAGAAGCCTCGCAGAATGTCTCTTTGATACTGCTATCTATTATCTATAATAATCCAAATTTACTTCTGAAAGCACCACTTATCACATCAAGCACTCACTCCACAATATTAAATGGTTGTTCATTGTCCACAGCGCAGCTTTCAATTTCTTGGCATAGCATGCAAGGTACACTTGGTACACTTTAATCTAACTTTTTAATTTCATCACCCTACACACCCACACACTCTATAGTCTAGCAACATTGAGTTATTGCCATTTTCAAAACACCTCACGCTTATAACAACTATGCCATTTGCCTACACATTCCTTCTGAAAAGATTATCTTTGAATTCCTCTCTGTTTATTCAGCTTCCATCTTGAAAGGTCATGTTTGCTATATCTTCAGGTGTCTTGGCTTTCTTTTGAAGTACTTAATTTAGTGTTATCCTTGGCCAATGAATTTTTGAGATATTGCCCTTTCCTTTTTTGTTACATAATTTCACTTTTATTATTTCTTTCTTCTTAAATGCTTTCATTTACTTTCTTCTTATGTTCGTGTGTCTCTTTTAATCTTTCAGCATATTTATACCTGTTTTGCCTTTCTTTATTAGCCCTATCTCTTTTGGAATTTCTGGGTCTGTTCCTATGGAAAGATTTTTCTTGTAGTTATGGGTCATATTTTCCAGCTAATATGAATGTCTAATTTTGCTTTTATTTGAGGTTGTAATTGTGAATATCATGCAGTTGATTGTGGGATCTTCATGTCTTCCTGCAAAAGTATACGATTGGATACTTTTTCTGGAAGACTGTTGACTTACTTGTATATCATCTTAATATTCCTGGGGTTTTACATATATGAGATGGACTTTTATTTTTCATCTTTGCCGAGGAGTGACTGACAAATAAAAATGTTTTGATATCAGTATACATTATGTAGTTATTACACAGTCAAACTAATCAATAAACCCACCACCATTTTCTGATAAGAATTTTGAAGATTTACTTTTTTTAGCACATACCCACAAACATACAATATACATACTCCTTAACTGTATGCAATGTACTGCGCACTAGATCTGTAGAACTTAATTATGTTAAAACATGAAAGGTTTAATGCTTTACCCAATCTGTCTAGAGTCCATATCCTTTGTAAGCACCATTATACTTTCTACTTTGATAATTCTACTTTTTCCTTTCCATGTACAAGTGAGGTCATGCAGTACTTGGCTTTCTGTGCCTAGCTTATTTCACTTGGAAGAATGCCTTCCAGGTTCATCCATGTTGTCACAAATGGGAGGATTTCATTCTTCTTATTATTATTATTGGTTTCAAACACAAGTTCTGGCTAGATAGCCAGGAGTAGTTTGAAGCTTTCTGTTTCCTTGCCTCAGCCAGCCAAATGCTGGAATTGCATGTGTGTGATACCATGTCAGGGTGATTTGCTTGTTTTTAAATGCTGAATATTATGCCATTACACATGTGTGTGATTATGAGACTATATATGTGTGTATGATTTTATATGTCCATAAACAGAAATTGGTTTATTCCATATCTCCTTTATTGTAAATAACATTGCAAGGGGCATGGGAGTGCAGAGACCTATTTGAAACACTGGCTTTACTCCATTCATGTGTATGCACAGTGATGAAACTGATGTAGTATATATTCGTTTCATATTGTGGTTGAAAAAATATTTGAAAAGATACAAAAAATTTCTCGATCTTAAATGTCTTAGTACCAGCTTTGTGGTCTAATATTTTATGTATTCTTGAGAATGTTCTTATGTTTTAGATAAAGAAAATATATTTTGAATCTTTGGGTTAAATGTTTTCTTTATTATTGGCCCATTAGGTCAGTTTGATCAAGGGGTAATTCAAGTCTGCTGTTCCCTTGCTCACTTTGTGTCTACACGATCTGTTCATTATGGATAGTGAGGTATTGCTGTCCACACATGTTAGCACATTGCTAGCGGTTTTCTCAGTTTTGCATTGTGTACATGCTGTGACGTGGCAGGCTGTTACTCTATCTTTTTGATCTCTTGCCACAGTTGCTTTTCTTTTTTACTCTGTATTTGTCATTTCACATGTAAATATAGCTGTTCTTGTCATCTTCGACTTTCCCTTTTCAGGGACACATTTGCCATCTCTTTACTTTTAGCCCATGATATTAAGGCTTAAAACTAAAATCAAGGTTTGTTTTTTTTTTATTCATCCAACTTGGCACTTTGTGTCTTTTGTTGGATAATTTGTTCTATTTACACTTAAACCAACTATTGATAAGTATGATGTTCCTATTAACATTTTCAGGTTTTTTCCCTAGCTTTTTTGAAGTTTCTTTTTCCTTTTCTGTAATTTGTTGATTTTATCTAATGGTATAATTTAATTAACTTCTCTTTCTCTTTTGTTTTTGTACTAGAGATTCTTACTCTGTAGCTATTAGGAGCTTACATTAAGAAATTGATATATTCAATTCTCTGTTTTATGGTGATGGTAAATTAATTTCAATCACACAACACAATGTTTTTCTGACATCTTACTTGTGTTTCTTTATAGTTCTCAGAACTTCCTTAAACAATTATTTTTATTCTTTGTTACATAATTTGTAGGTCTCATTTGGGAGGGGGAATCACCTGATGGAAAATTGACTGTATTACTTTTGTCAGATTACAAGCCTTTAAATTTCTTATAACACTTAAAGTCATACCTTTTTTGTATTTGTAAAAGAAGTCACAGCCTACTCACTGACTTTGAGAATTACTGTCACCGATACGACCAGAAAGGAATTTTGAAATTTTCATACATTCTCTATTGGATGTTCCCACTCTATGACCTTTCTTCCATTTGGGGGTATACTAGTTAAGACTGTATGCCTTCCTTTGGTCCCACAAAATATGACAGGTATTTAGAGTCACCTCTTTGGTTTTTTTAGGACAGTACCCTGAAATGCATCTTTCAGCCACACGGAGTCAAGTCAACTATCTGCATGAGACACTTGTCTCTAGAGTACATTCAGGGATATGTCCAATGGGCAATAATGGCTGAATAACATGGAATGTTCAGAATGCCCGCTAATGATAAGCATCTCAATGACCTCACAAGAAGGCTTGAGTCTACAGAGAAGAAAAGTCTGTTCCTATGTTTTTTTTTTGTTTTTTGTTTTGTTTTGTTTTGTTTTTTTGTCTTGGCCTCACCCAAACACCTAACCATGCCAATCACCTTAATATTCTAGATAGAATGAGAAAAAACGGAGTCTCTTTGGCAGCATCCTGAACCAATTCTGAGCTGCACTGCCACAGGGATAGATGGCATAAGCGATGAAAAAAAAGAAAGAAAGAAAGAAAGAAAGAAAGAAAGAAAGAAAGAAAGAAAGAAAGAAAGAAAGAAAGAAAGAAAGAAAGAAAGAAGTTTTCTCTTGCTTTTGCATGTATTGTTTTTCAGAATTATTTGTTCCAACAGTGCTGGAATTTCTCTGTAAGACTCCTGATCTTGCATAAAAATACTCTCATCTGGTGGCAGTTGTCAAAATCGGTATTTCTATGGGAAACATTGTTAGACAATTCCATCATCTTGCTGATGTCACTCCTAAAACAGTCTGTACTCTTGGCTCATTTAGTCATATTGGCAAGCTCCCTGTGTGCAATGGACTGCTCGAGGTGTTAAGGCCTCTTTGTTGGATTCATAGAAAACTTAGTGCCTTCCAGTCTTCAGTTCATTCTGGGAATTATTTAACTTATATCTTTCTGGATATCCGGTGCCTGTCTCAGAGTTTCACATAACGCATGCACAATTGATCAATATGCATAGACTACAGGGGACCAAGCACTCTTTCCTTGTGTCACTTTCTCCTCACAATCTACCTCAGCAAAATGGACATTTTTCTGTGTCTTCAATCACTGCAGTTCTGCTTGTATTTCACTGTCACTGTGCTGTGGTCCAGATAATGACTTTAGGTAGAAATTTAGGGTTCATTTCACCTATCTCTTTCTATTTAGATCCAAAATACAGTACTTCTTGTTGCTTGGTGTCTGATAATTTTTCTCTCTTTAATTTTTGAAGAATAGACATTAACAGTTTAATTACCGGATGTACTTTTCCATAAGGTCAGGAGGTCATGCCACTTGATTACCATCTGTGCATCAAAAAAAAATCAATGTTGAAATACTAATTCTTTAGATCTTATAAAATCTTTTTCCTGATGTGAAAAGTCTCAAAATTCAGGGGATTCGGCTCTGATATACCTGTACTATTGGTTCCTGCTGTATGTTTACAACACACACAGCACATATGTTTACAACACATAAAAATATATTTTAATATATTCATTCAGAAAAGTTAAAGGAAAGGACACAGACAGAGGGAGAGGGCCAGGGTGTGGGAGGGATAGGAAATGAAGAAGGGAGAGAAGGAACTTTTCCCCCTCTAACAACTTGAGCAAATAACCAGGATATGATTTCTACTATCCTTCCCAGATCCAATTAATATGGCAACTATAATCCACATTGGGATGCACATTTTTCCCCTGTAACTGCTTGCAAAAGCAATAACACCCGTGTAACACCTTTTGCCATGGATAGTCCTGGCTTGACTTGTGCTGGTCTACTGTTTCATGTCGTTCAAAGATCATGACGCACACCTAAGTAAAAAGGATTTGAGGGATGTGCCATGGTGGAGATTATTTAAGCAATAACATGTCATCTAGGCCCCAACAAAGCTCACAGAGAAAACATGTGCTGGCTTGTATATGATAACGCTAATCAACAACTGAACCTGCCTCTTGCTAGTCTGACATTGCACATCAGTTGATAATGAGATTGCTCAACAACAAATTTTACAAGTGGCACTTGGCATGTTGCCATTATATTGAGTGATCGTATTCCCGTGGAATTCTAGAGAGTCTGCAGATACACCAAGTATCCTTCTAATAAGACATAACTAGAGAAACTGAAAATTCTACTCTTGACATTGGGTTCTGATTTAAAATTTGTATGTAAGATCAATTTCCTGTTTACAATGCTGGTGTTACCAAGACAACATAGATGGAAACTACTTTTCTTTTCCATCTCTGCTTTCCATTCATTTCCACCTCAGTATTTTTTCAGGCCTAGACTGTACTCTACATTCAGCCCACTTAAAGGCAATCAGAAAGAGTTGTGGTAAGTTTAGTCTTGAAATTAACTGAACTTTCATCAAGTTGATAGATGACAGAGCCAGGAAACAGAATCATGGGTGCCTTACCTTGGAGGGGTAGAAAACATACTTATCATCTATCTTGATTTGGCAGGTGAAGTAAGGACCAAAAACAATGAAGATGTTCTTGTCACTCACTTAATACCCATCCACTTCTTCTGGCTTCTTGGTAAGCTCCAGAACTTGTTGTTTCAGTTAGAGAAAAACAAAAGGGTCAGGTAGTGGTGGCAATGCCTTTAATCAAACTAGAGAGAGAAGAGAGAGAGAGGGAGAGAGAGACAGAGACAGAGACAGACAGACAGAGACAGACAGACAGAGACAGAGAGAGACAACACAACAACAAGCAAGCAACCAGACAATGAAATATACAAACTCATAAAACAAACTAAATATAAATTTGAAGCAGAATAATCTTGCAAACACTGCATACATAATGGTGATAGTGAAACATTAAAAAAATCACTTTAAAGTACTCTTTTTCCTAAAGTAGTTAGCTTTGCTTTAATGAATGATGTGTCATATGTTTTGTGAGTTCTGACAATATGGAACCATATATTATACAGTGTGAGATAATTAAGTGTTTTATTGAAGTAACTAGTAGATTGCTAAGTACCACTGCTGTGGTTTATTAGACAAATGTGATATTCTGCTTTCCCACAGTGTCACTTCCCTGGGTTGAGGCCTCCATCTCTACTCACTGCTGATATGACTGGCTCTATGAGGATAATGGCTCCAAATGTTAATCTCCTGTTATAAAAGTCTCCTGGACTCCAGACATCCATGATTTGTTTGTCACAACAAGATAATAATAGTACTTAATTTACTGAATATATTTTTTATACTAACTTTTTATTTATTTAATTTACTTGACATCCCAACCACAGCCTCCCCTCCCTCCTCTCCTCCCACACCCTCTCCACTCCTCCCCTCCACTTTCCTCTCAAGCCACTCCTCCTCCATACCTGCTCAGAAAGGGACACGCCTCCCTCCCCTGTGATTCAGCAAAGCATGGCCTATCAAGCTACCATAAGTCCAAGCACCTCCTCCTGAATTCAGGCTGGGCAAGGTAATCCTGGATGAGGAATAAATTCCCAAGAGGCAGCCAAAGCACCAGGGACAGACCCTGCTCCCATTACCAGGAGGCCCACAAATAGACCAAGCCACACAACTGTCACATATATGCAGAGGGCCTAGGTCAGTCCCATACATGCTCATGGGACTTTATGAGTTCCCATGAGCCAGGCAAGCTGTTTCTGCGAGTTTTCCTGAGATGTCCCTGACTTCCCTGGCTCCTACAATCCCTCCTCCCTCTCCTGAGCATGACTTTCCAAGCTTGGCCTGATGTGAGTCTCTTAATCTGCCTACATCAGTCACTGAATGAAGGCTCTCTGATGACAACCCGGGTAGTCACCAATCTGATCACAGGAGATGGCCAGTTCAGGCTATGCATCCACTGTTGCCAGGAGTCTTAGCTGGGGCCATTCTTGTGGACACTTGGGAGTTTCCCTTGCATCAGGCTTCTACTCAACCCCATAAAGGCTGCATTTCCAGTCATCTTTCTCAGCACTCTCTCCTGCCACCCACCCCTCAACCCGATCCCTCAAGTTCCCATGCCCCCCACCCCCAGTCCAACCAGTAGATCTCCTCTATTTCCCTTTCCCAGGGAGATCCATGCTTTCCCCTTGAGCCCTCCTTGTTACCTAGCCTTTCTGGGTCTGTGGATTGTAGCATGGTTGTCCTTTACTTTATAGCTAATATCCACTTGTGAGTAAGTACATACTATGTTTGTCTTTCTGGGTCTAGGTTACCTCACACAGGTTGCATTTTTTTCTATTTCCACCCATTTGCCTACAAATTTCATGATCGTATTTTTTTTAACAGCTGAATAATACTCCATTGTGTATATGTACCATATTTTCTTTATCCATTCTTCAGTTGAGAGACAACTAGGTTGTTTCCAGGTTCTGGCTATTATGAATAATGCTGCTATGAACATAGTTGAGCATGTGTTCTTGTAGTATGATTGAACATCCTTTGGGTATATGCTGAAGAGTAGCAGAGCTAGGGCTTGAGGTAGATTGATTCCCAATTTTCTGAGAGACCACCATATTCCAATTAAAAAATGTGGTATAGACCTAAACAGACACTTCTCAACAGAAGTATGTCAAATGGAAGAGATGTTCAACATCCTAAGCCACCAGGGAAATGCAAATCAAAACAACTCTGAGATTCTATCTTACACCTGTCAGAACGGCTTAGATCAAAAACACAAGCAACAACTAATGTTGGAGAGGATGTGGAGCAAGGGGAACACTCCTCCACTGCTGGTGGGAGTGCAAAACTTATACATACCAACTTTTTGAAGTTTCTTCCTTTAAACTAATATACAAACACTCTGATATGTATAGGTATAACATTGTATAAATGTATAACATTGCTTTGAAGGATAATTGACAGAATAAAATAAAATATCATAATGCTTTCCCTCAATCATCCTGAGACTTAGGAGACCTTTTTCAAAAGCAGCCAATGCCTCACCAAATTCCATTCTTTATTACTGTAATGTGCAAGTGTGCCCTGAAAACAGCTTCCTAGCAAGGACTATACATCTAAGCATGTATAGCTATGTAAGTAGGTTTGGCCAAATAATACAAATGAATGTGATGACCTCATTTCCAAGTCACTTTATTTTCTTTTCTTTGCACATTACTCCCATGCCTAGTAATGTGCAAAGAAAATAAAATAAAGGGAGAGGCATACATATTCTTTATGTTGGGTATGCATTTAAAAAATATATGTACATAATATATATATACTTGCCAATCCTTTCTCAATAGATAATGTATTTTTTTAAAGGTAGGCTTGAAATCATACCAATGTTATGTAGTGTCCCAGAAAATTTCACCACTATATTTGGAGCATAGAAACTATCCCATTCATTAGGAGGAAGTTTAAATGTTGCTAAGATATAATTTATTGACTCTATTGCAAGTGATAACCACTTGAAAATGAAAATTTAGTTCCCTCCAAAGAAGTGTCACTGGGGAAACAAACTACTCCTTTTTTTGGTTTTCTCGAGACAGGGTTTCTCTGTGTAGCTTTGGCGCCTTTCCTGGAACTCATTCGGTAGTCCAGGCTGGCCTAGAACTCACAGAGATCCGCCTGCCTCTGCCTCCCGAGTGCTGGGATTAAAGGCGTGTGCCACCACTGCCCAGCAACAAACTACTCTTAAAGGCAGGCTGCACACCCAGCAGTAGATGCCAGCAGAAAATGAACTCAATGACATCTGTGAAGGATCCTGGTCTCATAATGTCATGTCAGGGCTTTTCCTGTTTTAAAAAA
>LZPO01107900.1:84273-96664 GCA_001675575.1 Neotoma lepida
GCAAATTTCATGATGTCATTGTTTTTCTCTGCTGAGCAGTACTCATAGCAGCATTATTCATAATAGCCAGAACCTGGAAACAACCTAGATGCCCCTCAACTGAAGAATGGATCAAGAAAATATGGTACATATACACAATGGGATGGTCATTTTTACAATATTAATTCTTCTAATTCATGAGAATGAGGTGACTTTTCATTGTCTAGTATCTTTCTCATTCTCTTTCCTCAGAGATTTATAGTTTTCATTGTAGAGGTCTTTCAGTGCCTTTGTTAGGTTTGTTCTTAGATATTTTATTTTCCCTGAAGCTATTATGATTGGAAATATGTCTATGATCTCTTTCTCTGTGTGTTTGTTGGTGGTATACAGAAAAGCCATTGATTTTAGGAAGTCGATTCTGTATCCTGCCACTTTAAGGCCAAAGTTACCAAAGGTAGGTATCAACTTTTTATTTCTATATGCATGATTATTTTCATTTTCACAAGAAGGCCTATCGTACAGTATTTGTCTTTCTGTGTCTGAATTGTTTCACTCAGAATAATGTCTCCCAGATTCATGCATGTTGTCAGAAATGGCTAGGTTTCCTCCTCTTACATGAGGAATAATCTGTGGTGTATATGTATATTTTCTATCCCCATTCACCTGATGACAAACGTTTGTATGTTTTGGCTATTGTGAATAGGACTAAAATGTGAATGGAGTTAAAATATCTCACTGAGATTCACATTTCCTTTTCTTTCTATACCCAGAAGTAGGATGGCTGGATTGCATAATTCTGTTTGATATTGTGAGGAAACTCCATACTACTTTGCAAAATGGTTATGCCAGTGAACAATCCCATCTGCAATTTTCTCTACACCTTTATCAACCTCTGAAGCCTTTTGTTTTTCTGATAATGCCATTTGGATAGGTTTAAGGTGATATTCCTTCCTGCTTTCAATTTTCCTACTTTCATTCCCTCGATGAGTAGAGATGCTGAGCAGCTTTCCACACGACCTGGATGTCTGTACATCTTTTTCTTTTCTTTTTGAAGATCTAGGACAATTTTATCAGAGTTTAAAAGAAACAAGCAAGGGCAATCAAGCCGTAAATAATAGCAGCTGTCTGGAGGAGGGAAATGGAGAAGAAAAGGAGAAAAAAAAGCTATGCTGTTTGAGTTACATCAGAATGGAGGTCAGACACATGGTGGGAAAGAGTGCTTTAGAAATAAGGAACTCCAAAGTACCAGGAAGAGTTAGACTGTAACCTGCATCCAAAAGAAGGAAATGGGGGGTGGGTAGGGAAGGAAACGGAAAAGTTGAACCTTCCTAAGTCAGAAAGATGGACAGACCTAAGACAGGAAATGTACCTTCTCTCCTAGTCTTTAGCATAACACAGGATGAATCTGCCTTCCTAGGGGTGGTCCCACAGTTCTCAGGGGTGGTTCCTTTTCCAGGTCATTGACTCTGCTCAAATGAAGTGTTAAGTCTCCACCCAGGTCAGAGATATTATCCTGTTTATCAGAAGGAAATACTTTTCCTTTAATGGACATTTACTGCTGCTGTGCTATTTTCCCTCCTGAAGAGGGGATCCGAAAATCATTTAGGAGATGGGCTGAAATTTGGGAATAGATATAATCTATTTTCACCATGAAAATCTAGGGATCTAGTTCCACAGCTGTTTCCCAGAAGGAATAATAATGTTCAGGCTAGAGCTTTAGTTCCAACCCTTAAGTATAGGGGATGCTCATTTAAGAGGAGGTAGGAAACCAGAGCTCCCTTGTGCCATTCTCAGCTAGAGAAACAAGGACATTTCTGGAACTGCTGCTTGTGGGGTCCCTGCCCTGAGGTGTCTGTCCAGTTTCTCCCTTTTGTTACCATAATTCCCTTCTCCGAAGAGGTAACCCTAACTGCCATCAGGAAATTAGGGCCATGACCTGTCTGGCTTCTGACAGCTGCATGGGAGAATCCAGGGTGACAGTGGGTCAGTCAGAAGGACTCTGAAAGCACCACAATGCTTTGACTTCTCTAACTACCAAATGTCGGGAAGAAAGGAACCCCTTGACTGGCACCTAGAAAGAGAAGTACAGGGAAAGTAAAGGCAGGAGTTGGCAGCACACGCTCTAGACAGGGACCAGGAAAAGCCAGTAAGGAGGGTGATTTTAAATTGTTCAAAGTTCATTAGAATCTCTCACTGTGCTCACAAGAGCATCCATCCATTGGGTTCCTCCTCCTCCTCTACTCCCAGGCACTTGGATAGCTGTTGGAGTTGCTAGAATCCCAGTGTGAGGGACCTCTCATACGGCTGCTAGAGAAGGAGAGAGAGGAGAAATTTAAGCATCATTCTCTTTGCAGGTTAAAACAATAGTGGGCCTGTCTAGGCGGCAAGTGGGTGCTGTGGTGTTGAAAAATGAGTCAAGTTCTGAAGTCCTATATCTGGGCAACATTTTCCTTATTATGAAAATCTTTAATGAGAAAATAGTTGTTTAAACAACATTTTCTATAGTATTAAGCCTCATGTCTAGGGAATATAGCATTTTGGAGTATTAGCCTCAACCTTACACAAACAACTAGAGGCAACTGAGGCTGACAGTGGGAGAAGGAGCCTTCCCCAGGGAAGAGGACACCGATTGGTCATCCAATACCAAATGGTCAGCTCTGAAAAGGCGTATAGGAGTAGCCTTATATGGACTCAGCAGGTTATATTTAGAAATAAACGTATGCATGAATGTAACAACAATTAACAAAAAAGGGGGCCATGAATTTGAAAGAAAGCAAGGGGGTATTTGGGAGGGTTTGAAGGGAGGAAAGGGAAGGGAGAAATGATATAATTATATTATAATCTGAAAAAGAGCATACCAATGAAATACATGTTCAGACCATTTTAAAATGAGGTTATTTGGTTTGTGGGTGGGTTGCTTTGTTTTACTATTGATTTACACGGTCATATGTATATATAATTTGGATATTACTTCCCGGCATTAAAACTTTCCCCCATTATAAAGATTGTCTTTCTAATTTTCTGATTCTCTTTTGTGGCTCAGAGGGTTTTTTGGTTTGGTACAATCTTATTTGGTTACTTTTGTTTTTGTTGCCTGCATTTTTCTGTATCTCAGATAAACAGCTTTAAATTTCAAGAAATTAGATAGACAAGAATAAAATAAGCTTAAAGTTAAAAGTAGGAAGTGGGAGTTGGAGAGATGGCTCAGCAGTTCAGAGCACTGGCTGCTCTTTTCAGAGGACCTGGGTTCAATTCCCAGCACCCACATGGCGGCTCACAACTGTCTGTAACTCCAGTTCCAGAGGATCCAACACCCTCACACAGACATACATTCTGGTCAAACACTAATGCACATAAAATAGAAATAAATAAATCATTTTTAAAAAAGTAGGAAGGGGATAGAAAAGAGGAAAACAGAAATAAGTCAATTCTACATTCATATAGAGAATAGGCAAAACCAACAAAAGTAGTTGTTGGTGTTATAAAAAATCAACAGACTCTGAACTTGAACAAGAAAAAAAGAGACTCAAGTACATAAAATAGATGAAAAACAAATATTACAATAGATGCCTCAAAATAAAGTGGATCATGAAGGACTATCATGAATAATTATATCAACCTAGATAAGTGGAAAAGAATTGCACAGCCTTCAGTACTGAGTTAAGAATAAGTAGAAAGCCAGAGCTGTATGCTAACAAACACAGGGGTTGAATTAGTAATGAAAAACCTCCCAACAAAGAAAACCCAGCTGGTTCACGGGAGCAGTCCACAAAATAGTCAAAGAGCAATTAATTTCAATTTTTCTTGAACTCTCACAAATAAATGAACACACACAGCAAACTTCCAAATCCTTCATCTTCTGAAAGAGGCTATCAAGTTGTCCCTGATGACCTCAAACTCTGTGTGGTTGAGGATTACCTGAATTTCTGATCCTCTCTGCTACCATCTCTCAGGTACTGGGATGACCAGTTTGATGTGGTAGATAGAAACAAGGGCTTTGTGCATACTAAGCAGGCATTCTACACACTGAGCTGCATCCCCAGCTCTTCAAATTCATTATGTAAGTCACTATTTCCCATATACCAAAGATAGACAGAGATGCCGTATGAAAAGTATAGATCAATATTCTAAATGAATATTCATGTGAAACTCCTCAAGAAGATGCTAGCAAACCAAATTCAACATCACATTAAAAGGATTATATACCACTGTCTGTGGGTGTTATGGTTTGAATATGAAGTGTCTTCCTCAGGCTCATGTACTGAATATTAGTTCCCCAGCTGGTAGTCATACTTAGCAAGGTGTTAGAAACATTAGAAAGTGGGGCCTAGATGAAGGCAGTGGGTCAACAGGGATGCGTTCTGAGAAGCTATGCCTTGTCCGTGGCCTCTTTTCATCCCTTTTTCTCCTTTCTTGCCACTCACTTCATTCAAAGCTTCTGCCACATTCCCCTGCATGTGGATAGTCTACCTTGTATCCATCCAAAGTCATGAATCTAGCTGGCCTTGGACTGAAATCAGTGAAAGAAATGATATAGCATAGTAAATGGTTCCTACTCTAAACTGTTTCAAGTATCAGGTAGTTGTCATAGAGAAAGAAGTCTGACTAACACAATAAGATACGAGGAAGGTTCAACATATATACATTGATGAATATGATACACCACATTAAGAGAATGAAAAAATTCCACATATGATCATCTCTTTAAAGAAAAGAAAAGCCTTTGAAAAAATTCAAGAATCATTAGTGATAAAAGCATTCAACAAAGTATACAAGAAACTTACCTTGACTCAATAAAGGATAGATATGAAAATTTCACAGCTAACATTTTACTCAATAGTGGAAAATGGAGAAAACTTCTCCCTAAAATCTTTAACAAGGTAAGGATGTCTGTGACTACCACGTTATGTGGCACAGTGCTTGAAGTCCAAACCAGAGTAACAATCAAGAAACAAATATGCTGAGCATGGTGGTGCACACCTTTAATCCTAGCACTCGGGAGACAGAGGCAGGTGTATCTCTCTGTATGTTCAAGGCCAGCCTGGTCTACATAGTGAATTCCAGGTCTACATAGTGAATTCCAGGACATCCAGGGCTACATAGAGAGACCCTGTCTCAAAAATACAAAAAGAAAAGAAAAAATAAAAAAGAGAAGAAAAGAAACATAAAAAGCATCCAATGGGAAAGAGAGAATTATGTATTTGCAGATGACATAATTTTATTTATAAAAACTCTTAAAGATTCAACAACCAATAGCTGTCCAAACCAGTAAAAAATTCAATAAGCTTTCAGTATATAAAATCAACACCCAGCTGGGCAGTGGTGGCACAAGCCTTTAATCCCAGCACTTGGGAGGCAGAGGCAGTCGGATCTCTGTGAGTTCGAGGCCAGCTTGGTCTACAGAATGACTTCCAGGACAGGCTCCAAAGCTACACAGAGAAACCTTGTCTTGAAAAAAAAATCAGTACCCAAAATTCAGTGCAGTTCCTAAACAATAATGAACAGTCAAAAAAGAAATTAAGAACACTATGTCATTCATAATAGCAACCAGAACAATGAAAGTCTTAGGTATAAATCTAACCAAAAGGTGAAAGAATTCTATACTAAATTTATATACAATCTTTAATTGTCAAATATTCCCTTAACAAAAAGGAGGGGGAAAAGTCTACCAGACATGATAGCACACACCTGTAATCCTAGGAGGGTCATGAATTGAGGACAGCCAAGACAATTTAACAAGCTCCAGAGCAGCCTAGGATAGTAAGACTTTTACTCAAACAAGCAAATAAACAAACAAGCAATATCAATTATACTCAAATGGATACTCACAATCAATATGACCCAAATTTTAAAAAAATCTATAGGATTTTCTGTATAAATTTTTTAAAAAAAGATTTAAATTTTTCTATGAAAATGCATAAAATCTTTTATAGTCATAGCAGTTGTGGAAAAGAATAAAACAAGGTTAGAGCACTATATTACCTGATTTTAAAGTTCTCATGATTTACTATAATAATGACAGTGTGATAGTGACAGAAGGAGCTACTTATAGATCAATGGGGGAAAAAATCACAGAAAAAGACCCACAGATTTGATTGGTTGATTTTCATTAAATGTGATAGGTAATTTAATGATGAGCTACCATTCATTTCAACAAGAGATGCTGGACAAAATATATATCCAAATTGAAATAATGAAGCCTGATCCTTACCTCTCATCTCATGCAAAGATTAACTAAGGTGGATTTTAACACGAAACATAAAATCAGGACTATAGTGTTTCTAGAAGTATAATATAAAATCTCTACAATCAGAAAAGAGGCAAATTTTTGTTTAGACATAAAGGGTAATGATATAAAACAATTTATGAACTAAACTCTTTAAAATATAAACTTCTGGTGCCTGGGGGGTGGGGTGGGGATTGCAATGGAAGTGGGAGGACCAGAATTTAGTTCCTCAGAACCTGTATAATAATGGGTACACATGGCAGCCCCCTGGTAACTCCAGCACTTGGAAGGCAGAGAAGGGATGCTAAGAGAAAGCTGGCTAGCTAGAGTAATAATTTGGCTGACTGAGAGCTCATGCCTCAATGATAAAGGAAGACTCCCAATGTCAACCTCTTGCCTCCTCCTCCTGCCCCACCCCCAACTACATACACATATCCTACACACACATGAGATGTTCAGTGTCATTAGTCAGTAGGCAAATGAAAATGAAATACTAGTACATAATAATTAAAATTTCACAGTTGATAATTTCCAAACGTTGCCTAGGATTTAGAGCTATCATAACTCTCCTACATTACTAGCAGGAATATAAAATGGTACAACTTTGTATATGGTTTTTCCCCACCAAAACTTATGTTGAGGTTTGACTCTGGATGTACCAATGTTAAGAGGCGGGCGGCTGTTTGGCAGTGGAGCTCCAAGGATTGATATAATGCCATTCTTGTGTGAGTGTGCTATTAATCTCACAAGATTGGGGTTAGTTGACACATGAGAAAATAAGGCTGCCTCTCATGTTTTACATCTTACACACGCATTCACTGGCTCTTCCACTTTCTCCTATGAATTGAAACAGCATTAGGTCCTCACTAGATGGGTTGTGAATTTTCCAGGCTTCAGAACCATGAGGTAAAATAAATACCTTTTAAAAAAATTAGTTATCTCAGGTATCTTTTCATAGCATTGGGAAAGAAGGTTAAAAAAGACACCTGGGGGAAAATATTTTACCTTTTAGTTAAATGTACATGTGCCACATGACTTAAAGCTCACTTTTAGACAATTATTAAAGAAAACATGCTCAAATATCGTAAGTCCATATTTACGGCAGCATTATTTAAAATCATACATAACTGTTAATGACCTAAATGTCTATTGTCATGTGAGTAGATAAACTGTGGTACATTCATACAGTGAAATAGGATTCAGTGAAAAGAAAGAAAAAATTACAGATATGTATTATGGCATGGATAAATCCCACAGTGCTACCTGAGTGAGTGATACCAGAAATGTTTGACTTAACTAACATGAAAGCCTACAAAACCCAAGGTAAGAATAGACTGGTTATTGAGTGCAGATAGGGATGGTGGGCACTGACTATAAATGGGCATGAGAACACTGATTGCAATCATGAAAATGACAATATCTTGATTATGTCAACAAACAGGTTAATACATTATTCAAAACTCATGTACACTTTAAAAGGTGCAGTTTATTGTTTTTAAATTATGTCAGTACCATTAGCTTTTAATTTTTTAAAGTTAAATGTTTTCGGCTCTCTGCTCCTCCCTGTTGCAGAGACAGCCACATCTTTTCGTGCAGTGCCAGCCTCGTTCCTGAGACACAATGGTAAAGGTCGGAGTGAACAGATTTGGCCGAATTGGACACCTGGTTACCAGGGCTGCCTTCCAGTCTGGCAAAATGGACATTGTTGCCATCAATGACTCTTTCATTGACCTCAACTACATGGTTTACATGTTCCAGTATGACTCTACCCAAGGCAAGTTCAATGGCACAGTCAAGGCTGAAAATGGGAAGCTCGTCATCAATGGGAAGACCATCACCATCTTCCAGGAGCTAGATCCTGTCAATATCAACTGGGGTGATGCTGGTGCCGAGTATGTTGTGGAGTCTACGGGTGTCTTCACCACCATGGAGAAGGCTGGGACCTACTTGAAGAGTGCGGCCAAAAGAGTCATAATCTCCACCCTTTCTGCTGATGCCCCCATGTTTGTGATGGGTGTGAACCATGAGAAGTACGACAATTCACTCAAGATTATCAGCGATGCTTCCTGCACCACCAAATGCTTAGTCCCCTTGGCCAAGGTCATCCATGACAACTTTGGCATTGTGGAAGGACTCATGATCACAGTCCATGCCATCACTGCCACCCAGAAGACTGTGGATTGCCCCTCTGGGAAGCTGTGGAGTGATGGCCGTGGTGCTGCCCAGGACATCATCCCTGCATCCACTGGTGCTGCCAAGGCTGTGGGAAAAGTCATTCCAGAGCTGAACGGGAAGCTCACAGGCATAGCCTTCCGTGTCCCTACCCCCAATGTGTCCATCGTGGATCTGACATGCCGCCTGCAGAAACCTGCCAAGTATGATGATATCAAGAAGGTGGTAAAGCAGGCATCGGAGGGCCCACTAAAGGGCATCCTGGGCCACACTGAGGACCAGGCTGTCTCCTGCGACTTTAACAGTGACCCCCACTCTTCCACTTTTGATGCTGGGGCTGGCATTGCTCTCAATGACAACTTTGTGAAGCTCATTTCCTGGTACGACAACGAATTCGGCTACAGCAACAGGGTGGTGGACCTCATGGCCTACATGGCCTCCAAGGAGTAAGAAGCCCACTCTGGACCACCCACCCCAGCAAGGACAGAGCAAGAGAGAGACCCTCGGCTGCTGAGGAGTTCTTGTCCCAACTCAGCCCCTGACACTGAGGATCTCCCTCAGTTTCCACCCCAGACCCCCAGAATAACAGGAGGGGCTTAGGGAGCCCTACTCTCTTGAATATCATTAATAAAGTTCACTGCACCCCCCCAAAAAGTTAAATGTTTTCTCTTATATGTGAATGTTAGCTTTTTAAGCTTTAGCTGTGAGTGTTTCATTTATAATAATCACACAGATTAGGCAGTGAGTAAAGGAACAGGGAGAAGGAAAGGATCTCCCAAGGAAAGGGAAATAAAATATATTGTTACAAAAGGTAAAGGAGAAACTAGTAGAATAGAATTAAATGGAGGAAGCAATGGGAAGGCGCACTAAAGGAAGGAATGAGGAGTGCTAAAGGCCTTTTGAGAAAACATATGGGAATCTACTACTGTAGAAGTTTCCCCAAATATATACATATAAAAAGGAATGTAAATGGAGTTACCATGTAATGGGAGAGACAAAATCCTAACTAGCTAACATATGCTACCAAATAAAACCCCAGATGCTGTGAATGGGTTGCATCATTTTGAGTCACTGTCCAAAGGGGCCCCACAGACCCATCNAAACATCACAGGCTATTGCTGAGGCTATTGGTTACCCTCCACAAACTGATGATAAGGCCTTATCACTGAAGATATCACTTAGTTATGTCACTGAATATGCAGAAATCGAGCTGGTGCCCTACTAGAAGCTTCATCCCTACTGACTAGTGTTTGTGGTGCTGGGAAGTACTCTGCACACCGCCAGAGGAGAAAAGTAATGATCATCTCAGTCAGCTATGAANCCTGTGAGCTATAGTATCAATGTGCCTGTAATATATGCACACTGCANTAATGACATGAATATTAGGGAAATAACCAACCATTTTTTNACTGGATCTAAGGACCATTCCATAAGATGGAACCTTTACAAGATACTGCTAAAGTGACCAAAGCCTGAGACTAGATAAGTCATGGGCCTAGGAGAAAACCTACTAATAGTACTCTGCTGAATGAACATAGCAGTAAATGACTCCTAATGCCTCAGCAGAGAAGCTTTTCTTGCAGTCTATGGTAATTAACACAAAGACCCATAACTGAGACTTTGGAGTACTCAGCCCTGACAGGAATGTCCTGATCACACTGCTTCCATCAAGGTTCAGGGATCTATGTGGAAAAGGGGGCAGAAAGATTACTATAAGAGCCAGAGGTTTTAGACAATTTTCCAGACACAACAGGGCAGATGCACATATGAACTCACAGAAACTGTGACAGCATGCAAGACTGTCACAAACTCAAGCTAGACAAAATTCCCAACATGAAGAAGGGGAAGTGGTCATAAAGTCCCATTCCTAACTAAGAAGCTATTTGCAAGTGACAACTGCTGGAAGAAGGCAAAATTAGTTCTCCAGTGGAGTGACACTGTGTATCAACTACACTCTCGTGCAGCTCAATGCTGAGGAGGTGATGGCCAACACAAACTGGACTCCATGTTTTTGTGTGCTTTTTATTGGTTTCACTTGGTAGGTAGGGTTTTTTGTTTGTTTGTTTGTTTGTTTGTTTGTTTTGAGAGAGAAAATGAAGCTGTATGGGGAAAGAATATGATCAATATCTATTGTATGAAAATCTCCAGAAATAAAAAATAGGAACAAAAACAAGACAAAAATATATATAGTTATAATACTTCCCCTTCCCTCTCTACTCTCTCTAGACCCTCTTATGCTCTTCTGTCTCCATCTGAAATTCATGGCCTCTTATTCTTTGCTTTGAGATGTTGAATAACTATTAATTTTTTTGAACATTCAATGAAACGTACAGCTTTGTTTGATAACCATTACTCTATAGCATTGCTTCACAATGTGTATTCCTAAATCTACAGCATTTGATACCCTGGAACTCATTGGAAATGCAGAATCTCTGTCCTTACTGAAGAGTTACTGAATCATAATCTATGATTCAGCAAGATCCACAGGCAATTCCATTGCACATTAAAATTTGAGAAGTAGCAGCCTAGGTGAAAATGGAATCAGTAGCTAGAAGCAGCCTGTATCCCAAAATCATTACAGGGAGGACAGGCAAGAACACCTAATGTCATGCACATGTGAACAGGGAAAACACTTCTCTTATGATTGAGGCACTTCAGTTTGAGGTCTATTTGCCATGGCAGACTATTCTGTGTAGCTATAGCAAGAATGCTTTTCTATTTCTAGGGGATATAAAAGCACAAACCAAAATGGTCCCAACGGAAAATAACCTTCAAATCACGTATTCATACTTCATCTTTAAAATACACTCATATTGATTTCTATGTCATGATATATTTGTATTCATTCAAATGTAAGGTTTATAACGAAATTCCATATTGTTTTCTTGTAATTCCTGAAGTAAAATGTAAGCACTAAGAAGACATGCCATGCACATCTTGCTTTCCCTTTCTCCTGGGTTATATTCACTATTTAATAGTGGAACTCAGCATATGGCATAGACCTATAATCCCACCTACTCAGAAGCTGAGGCAGGAGGATTATAATTTTCAAGGCCAACCTGAGCATCTTAGTGACATCCAGTCTCAGAATAAAATTTAAAAGGCTGAGGGGGAAGCTTAATTCTAGAGTTCTTGCCTAGCATATCCAAGGCTCTAAGTTCCATCCCCAGCACTGGAGTGGCAGAGAGCTAGGATGAAGGCAGATAGATATAAAGTATATGACACCA
Source organism: Neotoma lepida (assembly GCA_001675575.1). Lineage (NCBI taxonomy): Eukaryota > Metazoa > Chordata > Mammalia > Rodentia > Cricetidae > Neotoma > Neotoma lepida. The sequence continues at coordinate 95,878 of LZPO01107900.1, forward strand.
AGCAGATAATGAGTGTTTCTCTTGTTTCTCAAAGGAAGATGGTCCAATCTGAAAGAGAGCTCCCTGTGAATGGTGCCATAAATGGTTAGAGTAGCCCATGAAGTGCAGGGCTTCAGAGATTTGACAAGAAATCAAAAGCTGGGGCTCTCCAACCATTTCACAAAGAGGTTTGATAACACTGTAGAGCAAAAGGGGCCACAATGGTTCTGTGTGTCTTCAAAAGTGAGCAAAGCACCTAAAAGAATATTATTGAGCTCTTGCTATTCCATATGCCAGACCCTGTGCTAGACACTTGCCTGCATGTAACTCAGTTTGATACTAGCCACAACTTACAGCATGAGGATTTTGCCCTTATTGCTGAAGCTAGATAGTGGGAATCTAAGAAATCAGATCACTCACTGGACCTCACAGTAAATGCAATATAAAACTCTGACTCTAGTGCCATCCTCTTTACAGAAGCCCTGTGCCTTGAGCCACCTCTTTCTCCTGATACACACCTGCCAGCCAGTGTGAAAGAAAAAGCCTTGGAGCCAGGAATGCTGGGAGCCAGACAGTAAGCTGGAGCTCTGTTCTGGACACATCAGAAGCAAGCGCTCCAGTCAAAGCAGACGATGAGGCCCCTTTACCACCCTCCCCACTTGGCCCCATTCTGAGCTCAATGTTCCTCACACCTGGCCCTCTTCTTTCTTTTTTCCTCCATTTTCAGCCTCAACACCCAGGCCCCTCTGCAATCCACTTTTCTCTCTTGTCCCCAGGCCACCCAACGCTCATCTTTTTCCTCATTCCT
>LZPO01107900.1:113878-143475 GCA_001675575.1 Neotoma lepida
GTGTGTGTGTGCGTGTGTGTGTGTGTGCGTGTGTGTGCCTGTACATTCACAGTCATGCATGCACGTATGTCTCTTTAGTTCATGGAAAGGAGTACCCTTTTCCAATCCATACATTCCCTTTAATCTCACTTTCTCTGACATCTCCAATCTTTTCCTCTCCATTGGCATGTTTCCATGTGACTGAAATCATATGCAGAACTTTTCTGTCTCATCGAAGCCACTACTTAAATCTTCCTCCCCACATCCCATTCCCATAAGCTCCCATCTCAGCTACAGCTTTGTTCTCTTTTTTCATCACCAAATTCCGCAGGAAGTGGTGGGTATTTGTGCTTTCAGTGCCTCGCTGCTCAATCTATTTACCCTGCAGTCACGCTTCTGTCTCCACCAAATGAAAATGCTTTCTTGGGATTTTTTTTCTTTTTGAATTGTCAGTTTACCAACATATGGGTCCTGGGACACAGTTCAGGCTATAATAAACCAAGTGTTATATAGGAAGTTGACTATGCAGCAAGCTATTCTCTTGAGAAGACTGTGCAGCAAGGACAGGAGGAAGAAGTAATGAAATCTAGTGTAGAGAATCAGGTGGATGAAAATGTATTTGTTTACCTTGAGCAAAGTCTGCAGGTGGAAGACAAAGAGCCGGTTTTCAATAAAAGCCAAAACAATAAAAGAAGGGGCTAAATTATAGAGCAAGGACTCAAGGTTTAAAAAGGGACAGAATCAATTCAAAATATACCAGAAGTGACTGTTTTACAAGCATAGAGTAAACAAGTTAATAGAATACCCAGAATATCTATTACTACTGTTCCTCTACCCGGAATATCTCATCTCTTTAGTTCTGTCACTCAGTTTCTGTCTCTGGTATTATGGAAGAACTTGAAAGCCAGCTGCATTTTCCTTCCCACGGAGGAAATAAACCTTTAAAACCTGACTAGGTATAGTGAAAAGAGTACCAGTCCCCTCTTCAGCTGTATTATGGGAATAAATACAACTTTGTGACTTGTTCTGGAACTCAAACAAGCCCTAATAGCATTGTTGCTACGGGAAAACAGTTCAACTTCCCCAAAAGTCATAGTATCCAGATGGTTAACTGCCTGTTGGTGAACAGAAGGCTCTATACCTCTTGTGACGGTGTCTCCACTAGGAAAAAAAAAATGGACTTGGGAGCTCATATAGGGAAACTACTTTCAAAGTCGGTTTCCAAACCACTCACAAAAAGCAGCCCATTTTTTTGTAGGCACACCTCAACTTAACCCTCAAGGTAGCATTACTCATTTCAATTGGCTTTCCTATGTAACAGCTCAAAATGGTTTTTTACCTGCTACCTGAGATCAATGTCATTCTCACAATAGAAATGTTTTTGGCGTCTGAGGAAGCTCCAGAGAATGGATCCCAGTCTCTGAAGCCAAAAGCCAAAAGTAGGTTTAGAAAGATTCTTTTGAACAATGGTAGCTTCTTCAGAACATTTATAAACTCCACTTAGGAGGTGTGAGAAATCATTTCTTGAAGTTCTAATGCATTCATAAAAAAAAGCCCTAAGGCGTAGGTTATTTTAGAATGCTTCTGGGTTTTTTGATGGATTCTTTTCTTATCTGCCCAACTAAACTGTTAAGTGCCATGAGCTAGGAACTGTGGCTTCTTTGTAGTCCTATATACAGTCTTGATTGACGCCTTCAAAAAGATGTTAGTTAATGAATGTTTTAGATTAATAATCGATATTGCTGAATGTCCTATTCAGTCTGATGTTTATGATCTAGGCATGTAAATAGTAGTAATTCTTACTGGGCTGTTTGGAATAAAACATAGTACATGTAACAGGAAAAAAAATCCTTGCAATGAATAAAAGTAACAGGTAGAATGGATGATGGTGGCATCCTGCCAAAATGAGCTTTTAACACAAACCAAACGGGAGAAAATAGAGAAAGACCCTAGAAAATAGAAAGATCGATTTTGTTTTTTTGAGAGCAAGTAGAGAGCTGCATACCGAATGTTACAACTTAATCTGATAGCGTGGGCGTAACTTGGATGCTACAAACTGCTTCACCTTTCTGCTTCAATTCTCAAGCTTTCCCAGAACCCTCAGCCCCTAGCATGTTGACTATCCTTACAACTGACATATAATTTATCAGCTATTACTCCAGGGACTTCTCCGGAAATGACTGCAGATCTTACAAACAAACCTAACTATCTCATTGTCAATTTCTGCCGTTTCTTTCTAAATCATCCAGAATACATTCCAAAGACTGACATTTCCTCAATTTGTGAAAGCACACCAACTTTTAGGTCCGCATCCTAATGTAAAAATTTCCACAGACTGATATTTCAATACCGATGTCATAGTCTTAAAAAACATGCAAATGAAATCTGGGTTGTTATTGAAGAGATAAAATGAAAAAATGATGATGTTGGCAGGAACAAGATTACGAATATTCATGAAGAAGGACAAGCATATATTTCCCTAAAATCTAGTGCTCTCTTTCCCAGAGGAAGCCATCTGGCCTTTTTGATTGCTAGTTAAAACCAATTAACACAAAATGGTGATACTATCTTATTGGGTTTCACCACAAGCCTCCTGGTTTCATCCTTAATCTTATGGTTTCCTCTTAAATGTTTTCTGTTAATGATACAAATTGAAAACAACAACAGTAACAACTCATATTTGAGCTGAATACAGTCGGGCTCAAGCAGGCATTACTCATTAATATCTGTAATCATCACCTTGCCCCAAAGAGACAGAGATGATAACAACTCAAGCCTGCTCACACACATAGACCATTCCCGGTGGCTTTTCAAGCAGCCAGCCAGCCAGCTGACCTCTTACTTTTGGTCCACACTGCCGGCACCTGAGGTCCTGGGAGTCTCTTGAGTGAAATGGCTGCAGTGTCAAAAACACTGATGTCACTGATTTCACACGTATTTCTTCAAAGTGAATCATGATGACCTGAAAGTGAAAGAAGCATACATTACTTTACAGATGGTGACAAGAAAAACACTAATTCAACCTATTTACACGCTACAGTCTCTGGTACAAAACTCCAAGTCTCTCATTAATTGCTTCTTCTCTCAGTGTTCTGGTCCAAGCTTTTTCGTCATAGCTGATGGGTCAGTTAAGTCTGTCTGTACTTCCACGTTTCTTCTACTTCTTTGTTTTTAGTGGTGCTGGAAATTAGATGCAGGTCCTTCTATATGCTTGGCAAGGCTTTACGCAGTGAGCCATATCCCAGCCCTGAGATTTTCCACTTGTTACGTCTCACTTTCGCTCTTATCTCAGCCATAGCTATACCTTTCCATAGTCTTCATTGTTGTGTAAATGAATTTGATCTCATCTGAGGGAGATAAAGGAGGCACAAGTTTTAATCAGATATATCACCTACCAATTTTTAGTGCAAATGTGACAAATTAATTAGATATATCATATTGATTAGATATAGATTAGCACATTAGCTTCTAAACTGTTGCATGCATAACTTTTGTGACCTGAGATGACTTTATATGGTACATGAAGCAATATTCTTATGATAATAGTTGTATATTTATTTCATGTTATGAGTCTACACACATGAGAGAGACTTTTTAATTTTTTATACTTTTTAGATACATTTTTAATTGATACAGAGTTGTGTCACTTCCTCCCCTTGCCTTCCTCCCCCCCCCTTTTCCAGACATCCTCCCTTGAACCCCTCCCATGTTCCCACACTCTCAAGTTGGTCTTTTTTATTATTATTACATACATACATGCATGTATGTTTGTATGTGCATCTATAATATATGTAAATACGACTTTGTGAGGCCATTTTTTATTGTTTGTGTGGATACGATTTCAGGGCTGACCACATTGCATTGGACAACCAAAAAGAATCTGTCCCTGGGAGAGGCAAATTTTCCTTCTCCAAGAAGTCATTGCTTGTCATTCTTTGTATAGAGGTGGGACCCTTTAAAAATTTCCCCCTTCCTTGTGAACATACCCACTGATATTGCCATTGCTTGCATCTTGTTCATTTAGCCATTTCTAGGAGAGACTATTTCACAGCAAACTTCCTGGTTTCTGGCTCTTACAATCTTTCTGCCCTTTCTTCTATGATGTTCTGCGAGCCATAGAATGTGGGAGCTGTGATATAGATGTTTTCATTGGTACTGGACACCCCAAAATCTGTTCATCACTGCATAGTGTCCAGTAGTGGTTTTCTGAGATGGTCTCCATTTGCTGTAAAGGGAAGATTTTTTTTTGATGAGGGTTAGGGGTAGCTACACTTACTTATCTTTGACTGGAAGGATACGATTTAGAATGTAATGAAGAATTATTCTGGTCTAACAAAATAGTGGTAGTAGATTTTTTTTTTTGCTAAGATCCATTACCTCACTAGCTCCAGGAAGCTGGATTGGTTTTTAGTACCAGGCCTGATTCCCTTCCTGTTGACACCAGTTGGTTGCCACTGACACATGAGTGCCACTTGTTAGACCTTTATGTATGTCTTTCAATGCTTGTCATTGCCATTGTTCATAGGTGTTGTAGCAGTGTGTGAATGCTTAATTGCTTCCCCTACTTGATACCTTGCATGGTGTTTTCTGGCACCAAGGAAGCTAGACCACAAGAAAGAGGTTCTCAGTTGAGCTACAGCTTGAATCATCTGAGGTTGAACCATCTGTCCTAAGTGGCAGGTGTCTTCAGCAGTGAGGGCTTAAATTCAAGTCCTGAGGGGCAGCCAATGTTAATGGATGGATCTATAAAAGATTATATTGAATGAGGTAACCGAGACCCAGAAAGACAACACTACATGTTGTTTCTCATCTGCATTTCCTAGCTCCAAATTTTCAGATACAAGTATACAACATGGAGTAATCATAGAAACCAAAAAAGTATAAAGAGACCATTGAAGGGAGAGCTTATGATGGTAATAGCAGGATACAGGTAATATGAAGTGGGCAATGGAATAACAGGGAAGGGGCTCTAACTGGAGAGGGAGAGAGGTCAATACAGAAGGAAAAGGGGGGATGAGGGGACAAATAACACCAAGGTTGTTAGACATAGCCTCAAGGAATCATATTATTTTATATTTACCTAGAATTATACATAATACATACAGGTGTATGTATATGTATGTGTACACATGTGCACACATACACATATGATTCTTACCTTCTACCTTGATGATACAGGGTCTCTCTTTTTTCTACTGATGTGCTGAGTACTCTTTGGATTTGGACTCAGGTGGTCAGGATTTCACAGCACGTACTTTAATCCACTGAACCACCTCATATTTTAAATAAATGATATATTTAACTTAGGACTTGGGCATCCAAATTACTCTTCAGACAGGAAAAAAAGGAAATATCAATTATCAGACAAAATACATCAACATCTAAAAGGAAGAGGCATAGAGGAAGGTTGATTCAGGGGAAGAAGAAATACGGGGTTTAAGGAAACAAATCTCCAGGGACACTGGAAGGCGTTATCATTGGTAGATAATGGCGGAATATCTTCATTTGCACAAGCTTGTAACCTGGAATAACATGTTGATCTTCTAATACCACTTGTGCACCTCTGTACACTCCATATTTGTTTAGAAGTTAATGTTCCCATGTTTATTTCCATCATCAACTTGTGAACATCTGTAGGTTTGCTGACCTATAAAAAACCAGTGTGTTTAGTCTAATATAATAGTTCAACCAATCACTACTGAATTGAAAGTAAGGAAGATTATGTGTCAATGAAAATCTCTTGCGATGGTTTTAATTGTGAGCTTGACACAATCTAGAATCAAATGGGAGAAGGACCTCTGAGACTATCTTTGGAGTATGAACTTGATTACATTGATAGAGGGTGGAGAGCCCCACCCTGAGTGTGGGCTCTGACCTGAATGAAAAGGAATGAAAGAGATGAGCACTAGCTGGTGTGTATCCATCCACTGTGGTCTGCTTTTGACTGCTCTTGAATGTGACCAGTGCTTTCAAGCTCCTGCTATTATGATTTCCCTGATATGAAGGAGCACATCCTCCAACTGTGAGCTTGATAAGCCCTTTCTCCCTTAAGTTGCTTTTGTCAGGGGAAAGAAAATCAAGACAACCCTTAAAATTCTAGTAAAATTTTGAAGTGATGTACTATGAACTGACCCATATATTTATGAGAATTAGTGAGATACAGACTTGGAGAGATTTTTTTTATCAGAATGAATTAGAGAGAGTCGTTTATTTACTTTAAATGGCCCCATACTGTTAGAATAATAGTGAATGAGTTTGGATATTATTAAGATAGAAAGACCTCTAAGTGAAATACTGAGGTAGTATAATGCAAGAAACAAATAACAAACAAAAAATCCCCACCACCCCAAAACACATTATTGCCCAAGCAGAATGACTACTTTGAGAAATATCAGAAATCCTTAGAAATAGAAAGGAAAATGCCACTTCACACAGATGATAGTTTTCAAAACATCTTCCTATAATTTATTGATAAAAATTTCTATCATTTCCTTAATGAATCTGGTAATTGTGACGTGATACCAAAAACAAATCAACTATTCTGCTTTCTCTTATTATGTAAACTAATGCATGCAACGGGGGAAATACTTATTGATAACAAATTTCTGGACCAAACTCAAGTCTTCTCTCACATGAAATCATCTTTCTTTAATTTTTATTATCTGTAACAGGAGATATTAAGAACAACTCTGATGATTCTCCTGTAATAGAGGGACTATAGAAAAGATCCTATTGTCTACTTAAATAGCTACCAATCAAGCAATAATTAGACTTAAAATGAGGTATTATTTTTTAATCTTTGGGATTATGAAAAATACCTCCTTAATATTTTAGTCTTTTGACATAATCTCAACAGATTTTCTGCTTGCTCTGTAAATGAGCAGTGGAATTAACGTCTAAGACTCCAAGATGACTTTTTAATATCAGATTTCTTAGAATACTAGCCCACTAATTACTGAGAGCTCTAGCAAACACAACCTAGTAATTATGGCTTGTAGTGTGGGTACAACTTGATTAAAACTATACTGAGACAGGACCACTAACACATTTTCCAAATGAAAAAAAAATTTAATTATGAAAGACATGATCTGATACATGGGAAGACAAATATTTTAAATACTACTATTAATTTGTGGCCATATAAAAATACAGAGATAAGGATTTAGCTAGCTGTTTAATATTTTCTTTCTTCACCTGTGAACATTGTCTTTTATTTTGGAGCGATGTAATACAAGAGAAAGATTTGTGGAGCACACCCAGGAGACAATTACATTAAGTACATTCTGATGATCTTAGGAATAAAAAAATTCAAAAAACCCTTTGAACATAGTTCTGAATTTAATCTATAGTAGACTGCAGAGTGTCTACAAGCAAAATCCCAAGGTCTAGACATCCTTATCACTATCTGCTCTTTAACTTGATGCAGTAGAAAGAATATTTCTGACCTAAGTTATCACCTCTGACATTTTCAAAAAAGCAATAAAATGAATCAAGTGGGAGCCGGTAGGCCTGTATTCTAATCCTTAGCTATATCTCTAACTCGTTTTACCCTGCCTTTTGACCTTTTAGAGATATGTTTTTCCTATTAGGAAACCAAAAACAACATCTGCTTCACAGGATGGGCTTGAAAATTAATGAGATGATGTCTGAGAAGTACTCGAATATCAGATGTTCTGTCAATTCTGAGTATTGTTATTCGGTATTAAAATTCATTACCCTTCTCAAAACCACCTAACCAACCTGCCTCATCTGTGATAGGGTCACAACACATAGGTGTAAACAAGAAAATGTCCAACTGGGTGCCATGTTCTTCTCAGTTTCACCTATCAAAAACTAGTTAACATTTTCTTCCTCATTTTTTAAAATTCAGAATATTTGAACAAGTAAAATTTATTGACTACAAGCACCTGGCTACCAAAGATAAGTATTTTTCAATTTGGTCATTCTCAAATGTACGTTTTAGGCAATTCTAAGGATAAAGGATGCCCTCTTGGTTTTTGGAGAAAATCCAACCTTCTCAATTTTTTCCCCAACTGCAGAGGAGAAAGATATATTTTGGTGCCAAAATACCAAAAATGGTTAAATATTACAAAACTGAAACTGCAAATGTTGAGATCAACACAGTAAAGAGCACATAGAGAATCTCCTAGAACTCTTGATTTTTGCAAGATATTTAATTACACTGTGTAAAGATATGTCACTGTGATTGGTTTAAGAAAAAGCTAAACAACCAATAGGTAGGCAGGAGGTATAGCAGGGAATTCTGAACAGAGAGAGCTCTAGGAAGGAGAAAGGCAGAATCGCAAGTAGACACAGAGGGAACAAGACATGCAGGAGGAGAAGCAAAAATACGTGTCACATGGCAACATGAAGATGAATAGAAATGGGTTAATTTAAGTTATAAGAGCTAGTGGGTCAAGACTAAGCTATAGGTTGAGCTTTTATAATTAATAATAAGTCTCCATATCATTTTTGTGAGCTGGTGACCCAAAGAAAAAGCCTACTACAATTGATTTCTACTTGACAGTTACCTGGAGAATATATTTTTGGTTTTAATAAGTTAATAGCTTATGCCTTGAAATGAGGACAACGATCAAAAATCATTTGTAGTCATGTACTTTTTAATATGATCACATTTGAAATATGTTGAAATGCTTCATGAAAAGCTTATGGGCTTAGCCTCTAAAAATAGAAACTGAGGCTAAGGAAGGTTTACTACTCCACCCAAATTCATAGAGGGATAGATCTAATATTTACCACATATTATAGAACTACAAATTTTGTCTAGTTTCTGTCGTACTGCTTTAATTGAATACGACTTTCTGAGATATAAAAAAAAAAACTCTTACACTGAATGTGTAGGTCTTCTTATGATCTAGAAATCTATACAAATGGTTTCTCACTGAAAACGTCTTGTAAGGTTACTCAATCTGTTTTGCCCTTCCAAGTTTGTCTTTGATTACCTTCTTCGGAGCTAGTATAGCAGGACAGGACGTAAAGGATAAAGTTTTCTATACTGCTCCCGAAGTGCAGGTAAAAACCAGCCTTCTGTTGCATGTATCACATTGCTTTCCCTGCACTTCTCTTTCTTGTCTCTATATCGCTCTTGCTCCCTCTGTTTTCACAAACCCCTTGGATTTGTTTTCTTCTAGGGCTCTGTCCCTAGCAAAGTTTCCACTTGATGTGGAGCTATTTCCTACAAGAAATTCCAGGATATGACCAGGGACCACCAAGGACCATATGCTCTAACTCCAGCAAAAAGACTTCTTAGAAAATAGAGTGTTTTCTGTTCTAATAATGTCTCCCCTGCTTGGGGAGCCCAATTTTTTTCACATATTGTTCTTTTTTTCTCACTTTAGCCCTTTAAAACACTTTGTCAATAGTTTCTTGTTTCCTCCCATTTGAGCGAGAGTATGAGGCAAGAACCTTTGTGGAAAAAAAAGGCGAAAAGTTAGCCAAATCACTAAACTAGGGGAAAGTTGAAGGGGGAAGGCCTTTAAGAAAACATTCTTAGTATGGATGGTTAAGTAGCAACAGGGGATGAATGTAGGCCACAGGTGGTCAACACGTGTTTTGAGCAAAGGCAGCATTATCCAACAGACTGCAGAATTCCTTTAGATTATTGGCGTTTGCTGCATAGGTTGAGAGAACTAGCAAAGAGGTTTTACTCTAGGCATTGTTTCTATTGTGTTTCACAAAGGAAAACCCAGCAGAAAATCCCGCCTGGTCTCTAGCAAGACTGTACTCTAATTCTACAAACATCCTAATGAATCTCTACAACCCACAATCTAACAGAGTCCAGGGAAGAATATTATTGCATAACACAGTGCCAACTGGTGTACATAACCCACATTCTTCCTTATCTAAAAGAAGGTCTTTAAACTAAAGAAGGGATTCCATTGTGGTGATCAGCTGCTGTAGTATTAGAGAAAGTATGCTTCAGCCGTTTTTTAGGAACTAGAAAAGCATTTCTGCTTTCTTCATTATATTGTTCTAATATGCCCTCCATAAGTGCAGCTAGAAACCATCAAGAGATGGCTCTGGCAGAGAGGAGTCCAGTAGTTTAGCTATTAAAGAAATGCCTATGTGATAACCTTTGCTATTAATCATTACAGCAATGCCACACCTGCCCATCTGCTTCTAGCCTCATATGGCCCAGACACTGTCTCTGGAATTAAAAAGAACAGAAACCTCACTGGTTCAGTGATTAGTGAATTAACAGAGACTAAGTGTTGTGGTATAAATGACTGTCAGTCAGGTAGAGTCCAGGCTTTCAGTCTTCTGTCATGTAGCAGTTGCTTACCAAATGTATTTCTTTGTCAGTATGCTATTCTAGAGGACATCAAAGCAGTACTCAGAATCTGAACAGACCAATCTTCAACTATGTCTGAGTAGACATAGCCAGGGAAAGGCTGGAGGTGCCATACCGTGATTAAATCAACATGTTTAACACACTACATTGAAAGGAAATGCTGAAAGAACCAAGCAAACTCCAGGAACGATTGGCAAGTCTTTCCTGAGTAATTTGCGTCAATGCATTATTTGTTGTCTAAGTGATTCCTCTGATCATAAGGACTTGCTTAAGAGTGTTGAGGTGTGGTGGCGAGTGTTTGGAAAATGCTTCTTACCACAGACGTCACATACTCAGTTTGAGAAGGTGTCCTGGGAAAAAATGGAGGACGAAGCACATAGATTCTTTTCCTTTCCCTAGTCCCACTGAAATGAAGAAAACCCATTTCCAAATATAATTAAACCATAACATAAGGGCCTGCAAATAGGAAATATATTCAGCAATGGCCCAGAAAGTTTGAGGTGCTTCTTAATAACACAAAGCAGATGGGATTTGATTAATGGGGGAAATAGAGAAGAAAACGGAATCTAAATCTAGGGTAGTAAGAACAGTTTCTTCCAAAAGAACTCCAGAGACCTAAGCACTACACTTAGAATCGGGAAATACGACAGTAGAAGCGGGCCATGTATTTTCAACGCAAAGTTCTAGATTTGGACGTACTCAGCCAACAAGCTTGTTTTCCTTCCCACAACCCTCCCTCCCACTGACAGCCTAAAGTGTTTGGCAGCTTGATTTGTCATCAGGATTAACCCTGAAAACTGCATCTGCATTTTAAAGGCAGGAAACTGCCTGGAGGAGAGAGGCTCTGGGAGGACTGCGGTGTCGCGGGTGGGGTGATTTTAGGGACCTATCTGGTTATCAAAGCGGAGTTTCAGGCAGACTTCGAGGTCATAATGATTTTCTATGAGCCAAAGATCCTCATTCCTGCTTGCACATCAGCATCACCTAGGATGCAGTCCTGTTGAGAATCCCTGCTCAGAAGCATTCCTTTTTTCCCCTGGAGATTATAATTTCATTACATCTCTCCCTTCCTTTTCCTCCCTTCAATCTTTCCCACATACCCTTCCCCGCTCTCCTTCAAATTCATGGCCTTTCATTTTCACTAATTGTTATTGCATGCATAACAATTGCATGCACATTACATGTATGTTCGTAATAGAACCTGTTGAGTCCCTATAATGGTACTTGTATTTATGTTTACAAGGCTGATCATTTGGCACTGGACAACCAATTAATTGGGGTGCTCTTCCCTGGGGAGGACCACCTCTCTTGCTCCCAAGCTTTCCTCAATTGCCTATAGTTCTTTGGGTAGGGTTGAGGCCTCGTGGGCGTTGCCCAATTCTGTGTGGTGTGTTCACTGGAGAAGCACTCCTCTTAAACATTCGAGAACATAGAAATTACACCGCAGATTTTGCTTCAGCAAGTGAGCTAGGGTCTGCTTCTTCACTTCTACGAATCCTCAGGCTCACAGGATCCAAGAACCTAACAAAACAAAACAAAACAAAATATAAATGAAACAATGAGGAAAAGTGAGTATTAACTTACATAACTGCATGAAAGGAAAGGTAGAATTACACAAGTTGGGAAGAGGGGTGAAGATAAGTTAAAAGATGCTGATTCCAACCTCACATTTCCAATTGATACTGACTAGTTTAAAGTTGAATTAAGAAATATAGATTTATCAAAGTTGATAAATATAAAATAACATAACAAATGAGGAAAAGTATAATGAAAGTAAGAATCCTTGAACATAGGTTACAATTCCCACCATTCAAATAAAAGCAATAAAATAAACTGAGTACATAATATGTCTTAAAACTATTCTAAATATCTGACACATATCAAGTCATATAATCTCTTAGATAACTTTAAGGTAGATAGTATCGTTATCATCAATTTTACTTATGAGAAAACTGAAGCCTAGAGAGATCAAAGAACTTGCAAAAAGTCACCAAATCAGGAACTAACAGGAACAGAATTCAAACCCATGCATTCTGCTTCAGAATCTCTGCTGTCAACCACCAAAGTATCTTAAATGGAAAAGGGTCAATAGATGCAATTTAAAACACAAAGAAGGACTGGGGCTATAGCTCAGTGGTAGAATACTTGCTCAGCATGCACAAGGCCCTGGGTTCAATTCTCAGTACTGTAGAAAAGTAGATACATACAACACCAAGAAAAAGGCATTTTTGAGTTAAATTTGAAACCACGTGAAAAATAGGAACCAGCAACCTGTGTCTTTATTCACAGGACTTAGGCACAGCTGGGTGTGAAGATGAGGATGTTAAATTTACTTCTTAGTTTAGTTTTATGAGCACTGGGAAGTGCTCTGCCATGTACAAAAGCTTTTACATTAAAAAAAAAAATCTAAAACCAAAAAAAGCCTTAATGCTTTTAAATGCATTCAAAAAGTAGAAAACACACAAAAATATTCACCGTAATTGTTTTCTAGGGCGTGTTAAGGCAGGAAACTATACATATGTTTTCCAACCTCTCTGTGGGCTTTTCAAATTTCCTGCAGTTCCTTTTGTCTTCTAAATTGTGGGAATCTCAATGAGCAGGCCACATTGTTGAAAACAGTAGGACTTGTTAATTCATGCACTGAAAAACAACTGCCTGGGATACCTTTGGGAAACTGTGACAAGAAGTCTAGCTCAATGATTACCGTCCAATGGCCCTCCAAATCCACAAGGATTCCTTCCTTCTTGATCCCTTTGTTTCTCTGCTCCCCATCCTCATGGCAAAGTAGACACCTTTAAGGAGTTCCATCAAATAGTTTGTCTCAGGTTGTATTCTTTTTTTAGTCTTTCAAATATCAGAGTCAACTCCAGAACATTAGACATCGCTTTTATCTGAGGTTTTCATGCAACAGATCCCAGTTATGCTACATTTAGTGTGACCAAGATAACACAAAAACCCTGCCTTCTTGAAAAACACTGCAGTTCCTCCAAACAAGGGTTATTTATGGATAGATAATTCATCTTGACAGCTTCAGTGGGATTGAATTTCTTTAGTAGTACTATTATGGATACCCTCGGCTGGTCCAGTTCAAGACCCAGGTTAATCTGAGACCCCTCGCAGTTAATTGTGCATTTGATCAACCTAAAACTGTGAATTTGAACCATCTTTCAGCATCAAAATTTCAAATTGGAATGACTCAACATCACCTTGAGTTTATAAGGGCAGTGTAGCTCCACTCAATGGCTACGCTGTTAGGAACTCAGCAAGAAAAGTGTTTTCCCCTAGCAATGCAATTCAGACAACGCCACCCCTTCATTTGGAAAGAAATCATCAGAGGGACTCGAGGATACTACAAATAGCAAAGCTATGGAGCTACTTGTGCATTTTCCTGATTCCTGTTACAACAGGGCTGCCTTGGCAGTTTATACAGATATCTTATGTACAGATTATGTTGTTGCACTGTGAGCAAATTGCAATGTTCTGACTTTTGAAGCCTAAGAGGATAAAGACAGAGTTTATGTTCATTCCACCATTCTAGTGTATACACGGAAGCTAGCAACTTACCAGTATGGAAAATGTCCGTGTACTGATAAGCTGCAAATCACAAATGTTTTACTCACTAAACCATAATAGGACTCAGAAATTCTAAGTTTTTGTGGGAAAAAATGCAGTAAAGATTGAGCTGCTTGAGAGAAGTTATATATTATTAGTCTTTTAAGGAAGGGAACTTCCTTGTATCCTCTTTGCCTATGCATGAGTGTCAGGGCATACTGACTGAGGTTTCTAGTTGCCTAAAATTGTCATCTTGGAATCTAGAAATTTATGGTTGATTTAATAAATCAAGACTTGAAATAATGACTTTAGATATTGTTGGCATGTTATCAGATTCAGAATATCGCATGTAAAGTCTTCAAGAAATATTGAAAATCCCCAAGGAAGATAATTTAAATCCATGACAAGTTCTTAATTCAGAAAATGTCTTAGAATATTCTCATGAATATTTGTAGCAGTATTATCTCTTTTTAAAAAATTAATGTTTAGGTGAACATCCAAAGTACTGGCTTTCATCATGTAATTTTCATATGTAAGTGTCATTATTCTTTGTTCACATTCATTCTCCATCAACCACTGCCCTCCACACTCATTCTCCATCAACCACTGCCCTCCACACTCATTCTCCATCAACCACTGCCCTCCACATTCATTCTCCACCAACCTCTGGCCTCCACATTCATTCTCCACCAACCACTGCCCTCCACACTCATTCTCCATCAACCACTGGCCTCCACATTCATTCTCCACCAGCCACTGCCTTCCACATTCATTCTCCACCAGCCACTGCCCTTCTGCTCCTCCTCCCTCTCCAGTTAGTTCCCTTGCTTTCTTTCCCCGGCTCTCGTTTTTGCTTTCTTATTATATATATTCCATTACCTTCTCTACTTCCTATCTCCCTTAAGATCTCTTTCTCTCCTCTCATGATCCCATGGCTAGTGTTGTGACCTACAAACACATGAACATATAAACATACACAGATACTTACACAGATATTTAATTTTAAATCTGGGTTCCTCATATGAAAAAAAGCACACAATGTTGCCTTTGTAAAGTCTGACTTACATTGCTTAACATAATGGTTTTAGGTTGTATCAATGTTCCTGAAAATGTCATGATTTCATTTTTCTTCAAGGTTGTATACAATTCCACTATAAATAAATGTGCATTTGTCACATTTTCTTTAACAATGACTGCATCTATTGCTGTATAGCTAGTCTGGTTACATTTCCTGGGTCTTGTGACTAGTGCAGCTGTAATCCATATAAAATGGATTTGCAAGTATCTCTGTGGTATACTGATTTAGGATCTTTCTGGTTGATCTCCTTGGCAAGTTCATTTTACTGAGACTGTCATGCAAGCAAGAATATCAAGGAGTTTCTTAGAGCTGGCTGCAGGTCTAAGGTTGTGATGTAAGTGTCTAATTAATAGTTCACTGGTAATGTCTATACAGTTTCCCAAAGTGTACATTTACTTCTATAGCAAGTATTTGGTGAAATGCTAAATTTCTTTCTTTTCTTACACCTAGGGTAAAAGGCGTAGGGATTTGGTGCAGCAGCTTGAACTACATTGAGTAACATTGGATCCTTCTTGAAAGTCCCAAGGTCCTCAGAGAATATGTTGGGAAATCTATTTCATAGTTTACTCAAGTTTAAATGTCCAAATTTTATAAATATCTATAACTGATTCCTGTGGGTATAGCTCAGTTCCTCTTAAATGAGCCTTTGTACCACTCAAAGTATATGCAACAATAGTTTTCCAAGAATATGATAGTAGACCTGCACTTCTGAAACACTTAAGATTGGAGAAACACACAGTTTGTGTTTCGCTACTCCTGGCTTTCTGCCTCTGGACAATTTTCAAACTCTAGGACAAGGGAATACAGCCCAAGTAGAAAGCATCAGTCTCAGAGAAATCAGAGTTATGCATTGGTATTGTCACTGAAATTTGTTGGTCCTGGGGTTTAAAATTCTGTAGCAGTGCCCTTGGGTTTCTTATTCAGATCTTTAGGTCTTCATGTTCAGGACTGGATCCTCACAAGTTAAGAGACTTGAGAGTTAATTAGACATTTCAGAATATATGTGGTGTTGAAGACAGACTGGAGTGCTGACGCTTCAGAAGAAAAAGACCTTGAAGAACATGCCAGACATTTGCTTGGGATCTGAAAATGACTATGTTTAGGAATAAGAACCACAGTCTAAGAGTGGGGCTATTTGAAACCCCTTCTATCACAAACAAAACTTAAAACTAGGCCTTGACAGTATCCAGGAGAAACTTAAGGCCCCCTTAGGGCCTTTGATCTCAGTTGACATGTTTTTGTTTTTGCTTCTTTGTTTGTTTCAGGGTTTACAGTACTAGGAATGAATTCCCTCCTGTGGATGGGCCTCAAATTCAATCAGGGGACAACTGATTAGTCCCATAACTGTAGTTCTACTATTTCACAAATGGGCATATCTTGTCTAGTAGATTGGTCTCATAGTTAGTAAGGTTCACAGCCAGTAAATTTTTGGAGGTAGGGTCATGCTATGTAGTTCAACATAACTTGTGATCCTCCTGCCTCAGCCTCCTAAGTGCTAGAAATACAGACACACAACACACCCAGCTGTTTAATTGCTTTTCAGAACAAAACTTACTCTTTGAAAGAAGATAACAGAACTCAGAGTGTCTAGCATAAATTAAATTAATTGGTATGAAGAACCAGGAGAACATAAGCATTATTATTAAAAAATTTATAAAGAAGATATAGAAATTATCAGGTCATTAAAATTAACGTGAAAAAGTTTTTTTTCAGGGTTTCTCTATGTAGCCCTGGCTGTCCTAGAATACACCCTCTGATCTCAGAGTTCTGCCTGCCTATGCCTCCCAAATGCTAGGATTAAAGGTGTGTGCCACCACCGCCTAGTATGACAAGAAAAAGTTTTAAATAGTTATTACAAGTACGTTTTAGAAATTAGAAGAAAAAGGGGGAATTCTATGAAGAGATATAAAACTTCAGCAGAGGGGAAAATAATTCTGAAAAGAACCAGATGAAGCTTAGGGGGGGGGGNGTCAAAAAGCAAAAACAAACAAACAAACAAAATCTACACAAAAATTTGTCAATTTCATACAACTTATCAGAGGAAGGAAGCAATAGAAATAAAAAGTTACAATGTCCTGTACATGAATCTACCTCAGTCATTATAGATACAATTTTGATTGCTTAAAAGCCACAAGCAAGTAATCAGTGTCTATCCTATTGAGTAACACAGATAAAAAACATTTTGACCATTATACAAATTCTATAGGACATTGATTCAATACAATTCTAAAAACACTGTTAGTATGTATGTATGTATTTATTTATTTATTTACATTTGGTAGAAATTTACAATCAGATTTTAAAATTTATTTAGGAAATCAAAAGACTTCCTAATAGTGAGAACAATCTTGGAAAAAAAGAGCAAAGTTAAAGGACTTTAAGACCTTATAGACTTTAAGACTTTATAGTGAACACCAAAGTGTGACACTGACATCAGAAATAAAACCAAATAGATCACTGGGAAAGCTAGTGTTCATATATAAACTCACATACAATGCTTCAAGGACAGTACAAAACAATTTACTGGAAAAAAGCAGAATGTCTTCAACAAATGACACTAGAATCATTGAGTATCCATGTGGAGGAAAATCCAATACTACCGTAGTACCTCATGCAGCAAACAAAAACAGTATTGAACATGTCTCATAGGTGTAGAAAACCACTCGAAGAATACATATGATACTCTTTTTTCAGACTTGGGGTAAACAGTCTTCTTACAGAGAATAAAGAAAACATGTGACATAAGAGAAAAAAGTTACTATTTACCTAATCAAAATTAAAAACTTCTGCTCATCAAATGACAATACTTACTAAAAAAAAAACAAGTTGAAGATTGAATGAAAATATTTACAATGTATAACAAGCAATTTATGTATAATAGAAAGAATTTGTGTGTCAATTGTAAACAAAGATCTACCCAGGAAAACTGAACAAAACACTTGAAAATATAATTCACAAAAGATAGCTGATTAGCCAATAAGAACACAAATGGATACTGAGTCATTGCTTTATCAGGGAAATGAAAAATGAAACCATAGTGGGACAATTTTGACTTAGTCATTAGAGTTGCTAAGGAAAAAATGATAATGAAAAGTTAGAAAGCATCTAGAGCAGAGCTTCTCAGGCTCCTAACGCTGCGACCCTTTAATACAGCTCCTCATGCTGTGCTGACCCCAACCATAAAATGACTTTCATTGCTACTTCATAACTGTAATTTTGCTACTGTTATGAATCGAATCATAATGTAAATATCTAATACACAGGATGGTCTTAGGCAACCCCTGTGAAAGGGTCATTCGACCCTCGAACGGGTCACAACTCACAGGTTGAGAGCTGCTGATAAAATGCCACAGATTTGGAAAGTTATTCAGAAATTTTTTATATAGTTAAACATATCTCCTCCATAGCAAATAATTCCACCTGTATGCAGTTATCCAAGATTGGAAAACATTTGTTTACAAAGTCTTCTTTAAGAATGGCATAATGTCTTCATTGATAACAGTTAAAATGTAAGAGTAAGCCAGAAGTCTGTCAATAAGAGTATAATAAGCAGCTCTGTATTCATAAAATGGACTAGTACTCAGCAATAAAAATTATTGAATAAGTGAATTAGTATGCATTTTTTCACAAAATAACTGCCTATGATTACAAAAATCAAATCACATTTACACAGTGGTGGTAGAGTTAGCATGGAGTGATTGAGGAAATTTTCTGTGTCTTGATAGGAATATGGGAAATTAGGCATGTTTTTTTTCATGGAATGGCACACTGAAGGTCTTAGTTTTTCTCTAAGTGTAAAATTACAATTTGTCTTATTCTTGTACCTCCTTAAAATTGATTTTAAAAATATATAGATTCAAAGCAATTTGTCTTATTCTTGTACCTCCTTAAAATTGATTTTAAAAATATATAGATTCAAAGCAATAAGTAAGTGAATTACCAACAAATTCTTAAGACAAAGAACACAGGAAAGGAGATAAATAGCAATGAGATATTGTAAGTAGAAGTTGCAAAATGGTAAACTAGTCACTTATATTAATAATAATGTTAAACATAGGTAGATTAAGCATGTCAATTAAAAGATAGATGTGTACAGGTATGTTTTGTAAGTAATTATCAACATGTTGTTTAAGAGACACACTTTAGCAAGGTGATGGAGGTGCTCACCTTTAATCCCAGCACTCAGGAGGCAGAGGGAGGAGGAATACTGAGTTCAAGGCCAGCCTGGTCTACTGAGTGAGTCCAGGACAGCCAAGGCTACACAAAGAAACCTTGTTTTGAAAAACCTAAAACTGAAAGAAAAGGAGAGAGAGACTTTAAACATATGGACACATACACATTGCAATATAATTTAAAAAATATACAAATGCAGTCACCATTACTGGAACACAAATATTAGAGAATATAGTCTTGAAAAAGGAGAGAGAGGGATAATCACCAAACAGAGTACTAATTATGTCCTTGGTGGGGTTGGGATGTCCTGTGTCTTATCCAAGGCTCACAGATAAACAAGACTATATTATAATGGGAAAAGGTTCAATTCATCAGAAAGATAAAACAACTGTAAGGCTTTATTTGCCCAATAACCTGTCTTCTAAATAAACAAGGAAATACTGATACAAATAAAATTTTGGGAAAATTTACATAGTTACAGGCTTTTTTCGTTTGTTTCTTGGTGAGGAAGTTTGCTTTTAAGTTTTAAATTACATCTATTTATTTATGTGCATTTATGGTTGTGCTACCCACAATAATTGAGGTCACTGGATGCCTTGTAGATGTCCATGCTTCTTTCCTTCCACTGGATGGGTCCTGGGGATGTAATTCAGGTGGGCAGCTTGGCAGTAAGGATCCTTACCTCCTGAACCATCTCTCCAACCCAAAGGGAGGTTGTTCATTTGTTTTTATTATGGGAATAGAACCCAGGGCCTTGACAATGTTAAGTGTATGTTGTGTACCATTGAGCTTGACTCCCAGCCCCTCATGGTCGTATTTATCTCTCTTCTGATAATAATTGTCAGAACAAGAAGATATGATGCTAATAAGATTATGGAAGATTTAAATAATTTGATCTAATTTACATTATGGAACACTATATGTAACTACTATTAAATACACATTCTGTAAATGTGAAAATTAACACTGATGAACATAAAGCAGATGTTAGATCTTAAAATAATTATCAAAGCAGATGTTAGATCTTAAAATAATTATCAGTAGATTTCAAATGGCTGAAACACTAAAATAGCGAAAGATGAATCAGTTAAATTAAATGCTCAATTTTGAAGGAAAATTAAGTAAATCTATCCAGTCTGATAATAGATGGACAGGCATTCCAAAAGGAAAAAAGAAAGAAAGTAAAAAAAAAAGGAGAGGGAAAAGTAGAACAGAGAAATGGAGAGGAGGAAATTATTTAAGAAATCATGCATGAAAATGTCCAAGAACTACAGGACACGAATCATCAGACTGAAAGTCTCCAACGTGTTCCCAGTGTAGTTAGTGAAAAGCCACTCTCTGTTTCTATCTCTGTCTCTGTCTCCTCTCCATCTCTATTCCTCTAACATATGCACATAGATGGATACACACATATAAATACAGTTAAACTATTGCAAAATTTCATTTTCCCGGGAATTAAAGCGTTCCTAAAAGTGTGCAAAATTAAAGAAATCAAGTCACTTAAAACAAATGAGAACTAAGATGACTCAGTTTTTGCTACAGCTCTGAATACTTAGGAAATGACAGTATTTGAACTGAAGGGAACTTTATTTTTCTACCAAAAATCCTATCTGCAACCAACGGATCAGTCCAAAGAAACCTCCCATCCCCATGCACCTTTTCACAGGAGATTGGTTAAAGATGAGCTTTAGTAAAAGAAAGGAATAAACAAAGAGCAATAAGTCACAGTATTCAGGAAATATATCTAACCTAAAAGGCCAGTCTATGATGACATCCCAGAGAATAAGAATAAAATCCCAGTGTCTTGTATTTGGGAATAAATAGGTAACACATGAAACTAAAATTTAAAGGTAGTAAATAGAACGCACACATTATTGGAAGTGGCAGGTCAAAAGAAACTGAGCCTGTGTAGAGCGAATCTTAAACGGTCTTATTAATTGAAAACACCAGGCCAGGTATTGAGGTAAATTCTGAATGATCAGAGAGACAGAACAAGCCACAGCCAACCTCACCTTGCCAACTCCTCAGCTGATCTTGATTCCTCAGACTGCAGGCTTCTGAGTCCTCTCCCGAATGAATCTCAGCTCAACTCTGCTCAAAGCCTGAAAGCTTAAGAGGCCTCTAGCTTCTGGTTTCCACACCTTATATACCTTTCTGCTTCCTGCCACTCCTTTCTGGGATTAAAGGCATGTGTCTTTCTCAAGCAAAGACATGAGATCTCAGGTGCTGGAATTAAAGGTGTGTGCCACCATGCCTGGCTGTTTCCAGTGTGGCCTTGAACTCACAGAGATCTGGATGGATCTCTGCCTCGGGAATGCTAGGATTAAAGGCATGTGCTACCACTGCCTAACCTCTATGTTTAATCTAGTGGCTGTTCTGTTCTCTGACCCCAAATAAGTTTTATTAGGGTACACAATATTTTGGGGGACATAATATAATCACCACAAGCCTGAGGACTGGAGAATAGGCAAACCGGAATAGAGAATGATTATTTCTCATGCGCCCATATTCTTTGGTTGTTTTGTCAGAAAGAATATCACTAGACCAGGCTGGCTTTGAACTCATGATTCTTCTGCCTCATCTTTTGAAGTGATGGGATGACCAGCATGTACCAATCATACTCAGCTTATTCCAGTTTTTAAAAATCACAAATACGCATTGTTTTTTAAAAATAGCATATGTCATGTCATACATTATTAAACATCACATTACTTTTATTAGAAATGAGAAATCCTAGCTTAAAGATTAAGTGTGTCATTTATATTTTTTAAAGTGTATGAAATAGGTATATAACAACAGAAAATAACTGTAATAATCTTTTCTCTTGAATGTCTCTGGCATGTAATACTATGCAACAGACCACTGAATGCTTTCCTTACATTTTGACCTCTATCACATTAGCATATTTTCATCAAATAACTTAACATTCATTGAAATTACCCCATTGATCTGTTGTATTTTTCAAAAATATTCCTAGACTGCCTTTTCTTCCTCTATTGTGTCCTCAACATTTGTCTCCTACATTTTTCTTTTCTTGACTATGCTTTTAGCTTAGGGCAGTGCCTGGCACAGAATCCTCAAGTGCTCAGTTACTACTTGTTGAGAGACAGGGGAATGCTATGAATTTTGGAACATGAGGAGACAAGAGTCTTCAACAAACTTCTGGAAGTCTAAAAGGTTGATGAAATACTACCAAACAGTAAAATATTTTAGAAGAAGCCTCAGCCTAGAAAACATTCAAAGGAGAGCTGCAGCAGCTGGAGTGGGAGTGAGAAGTGAGCTGAATGGGGAACTGAATTGATTTGATGTATGCATGAAGTGTTGACCTACCCACACATTGCCCATTCCTTCACAAGGAATGCCATGCAACTATTTCCTCTGACTCAAAGACTTCCTGGAGACAACCTAAGAGCTAATGCTGAGTTAGTGCTTCACCATAAAGCCCTCCTCATTCTGGTGTCTAGAATTCCCCCAGAGCACCAGCTAACTCATTGCCTTCACAAGTTGAAGTAAAGCTTGCCAGACCATAGCCCTTTTCTTGTGCACAGAGCTCTTGTTATTTCTGTTTTCTCATTCACAAATATAGATAGAAAAAATATTGACTCTTTTAAAAAATAATAAAATAAATGTAAAAAAAAAACTGCTGACCAGAAAACAATCAAGGAAGGCCTCTAATTTAAAAGAAATTGAATTAATAAAGATGGCCTTTGAACATGAAACTATGTGAAAGTGAAGATAACTGAAAACAGCACACACAAACCATATCCAACTAACTTTACAAGTACTGTGAAGAGGAAACGCCTAGAGGACAAGGGACTACTCCAAGCTAAAAATATGCATTTTAAAAAAGAAACAAAAATTCAAATGGAAAGGTTGAGAGGCACGTCCTCCACATGTATACAAAATAGAGATGGAAAATAAGAAAAATAGATAGAGCTACTTGTCATAATGATTTCTGAAAAGAACTATACTAAGAGGAACAATGATAAAATTCCAAAACATCAAGTATAAAACAGAGTATTTTAAGAATTCCTAGTAAAAACAATCAGGCTTGAATGAGTGAAAATGTGATTGGTATAGAATTTATCAAAATCAGATTCTAGAAGACAATAGAACAGCGCCTACAATGTTCTGAGGACACTTGTTCTCATCCACAATTTTAGACCAAGAAAAATGTATCACCTAAGTAAGGTAATAAATAGAATGAAGACATTTTTCAGACAAGGAAAGACTAAGCAGGCTTATTTTGTTGGACCCACCTAAGAATTGTTATGGCAAAATGAAATAATAAACAGAGAAAAATAAAGTGGGATCAAAGAAAAGGTAAAGAAAAATTGGAATAGCAAGAAGAAGTCCTTGATCAGTCAGTGTATAGCAGCAGATATTGGAAAAATAAAAGACATCTCCGGGAGAGTGCTCACTAGCATTAATGTGCAGTAAGCCAGGGCAGTGGGAGTCATCTGCCACAGCTGTAGGCAATAGGAGGATGCAATTTTAAACACAAAATTTACAACAATATGAAATAAAATAAAAGTTGGCCAGCTTTTATACCACTATATACCAGCAATTCTTAAAAAATGGCAACAATAAATTACCCATCCCTGAAAACCTCTTTTGTTGGTCTAAGTTATAAAGAATTGCTGTAGTTGTTCTGGAGTCAGCATGATTGTATCCACTGTCTCGCCTTCAATATGCCAATGGCATCTAGCAAAAAGAAATGGGAAAGGTTAACACTAATACTGTAATTAAATGTTTAATAGGTTGAGAATATTATCAAGTCCATTGGAGTATAAAAATGGTTTGTTTGAATTTGATCCCTGGCATATTCTCCATTGATAAGAGGGGCAATTATGTAATAATTCTAGTGTGCAATTTGGCTATACAATGAACATGGTAGTTATAATCATAGAAGCAATCACATGTCATTTGACTATGAGTGCCTAACAGGATGTAAATATTACTAACCTTAATAATGTAAAAATAAAAGTATGGCTTACACAGATTAAGAGGTAGGAGCTGGTAAGGAGTGGGAGCAGGAAGAGGATGAGTCACTTACAAAATTATGTCAAAAGACATGGAATTAGAGACAGGTTGAGCTACATATAGTTAACATCGCAAAGGCAACTAGGTGTAGAGCTGAGAATAGAGATATGAACTATTTTGAGAGGAGCACTGGTCAGAACTGTATAACTAGCATAATAGTATATTAATAGACACTATCTCAAGGTAATTAGGATGTCATTACATTATCCTATTACTTGGAAATATGAAGAACATATGAGGAAAATTGAAATGTTTGGAAAAAGATTGCAACTAATGAGCAAGATTGAGAGTAATGAGGTGTGGGCAGGGAAGAATTGTTTTTCCTCTTTTTTACTATAAACCTCTCTATGCTATTTGATCTTTTGATTATGTACTTAGCCTATTACTGTGCTAAACATATTTAAAGTAACTAACTTTACTCTAATTATATTATACAGTTACTGCCACTAATAGGGGTGAAAGGAGTGAGGGCACATAGGACAATTTCATGGGTCAAGATTTTACCCCTAGGATGTCTAAAATCCTGTTTTTAAGTATGTAAGTTCTATAAATAATGTCTTGCTTTATTCCTTTCCCTACACTAAAACCTTAACTTAGGAATGATTTACAGTCCTTCTATCTACCACAGAATGATACCAGAAACACATGTTACTGGCTACTCTCTCTGCATGCATTTCTTTTTAACCATCCTTTTGTGGCTTGCACTGTTATCAACTGGGCTAATTGTCTTCTTTTGTTATTTTTCTGTTTTGTTTCTATTTCTCCTTTCCCCCTACCAATTCCTCAGGTCGGCAGTTCTCAACTTGTGGGTTGTGACACGTTTGGAGGGTCACATATCAGATATCCTGCATATTAGATATCTACATTACAATTCATAACAGTAGCAAAATTACAGATATGAAGTAGCAGCAAAATAATTTTATGGTTGGGGGTCACCACATCAGGAACTGTATTAAAGGGTCGCAGCATTAGGAAGGCCTTAGGCCTACTACTGGCAACCAAGGCATTACTGATTACACATAATTACTTTACACTGACCAATAGCATTGATTCTTTGTTGAGGAAAGAACTTTTGATATTTTAGTTAGCACATCAAAATTCTTCCTTAACCTTCAGATTTATTTTTTTTTACTATAGCCTGACTTTGTTTCTAAATGACACTATTCTAAAAGTCTTTTATTTTGTGTTATTCAGTGTACAAATACTACTTGCTTTCCATTTTCAGCATGAGATGTGAGAAATAATGAAGTGGCTTAAGAAAATAAACTTGAAAGTCTAGGCATGACTTGGCAAACAAAGCCCAAATGGGATGTTTGTTAGAAAAGCCCAGTCCTTCTGAAGGAAGATGTCAGTGATGCGAGGAAATGGGCCCATGAGCTGAAGGAGCCCACTCATATAAATCAACACTGGCTTCTAGTTTCTGTCTCAAGAGGTTAACCAATGGAATACCTTGAGAATGCCTGCTCTGCTCTCCTCTGTCTCTAAAAGGCAAAATGGCATTGTTCAGCCACTTGTCTACAAAGATAACTTGTAGACAGCCTAAGCACACGAGCTTTGCCCAAGTCCCACAATCATAATTTCATTTTACAACGGACAATAGCCTTGCTTCCATGGATACCACCCTAAGTATATGCTGCCATTTAGTTTTTGTAATTCAACAACTGAAGATGATTTTAAAAATGAGATGGTTTTCTGCTACAATACAGAGCCTTACTTCTCTATACCATCTTCTTTCTTATTTAATAAATATATAGAGGTAGCACAATATCTTCTATGACATCCACTTCTGTCCAAAAAGAACACTGTGCATACAGTCAATTCTTAATTAACTCAGGCCATAGGAGAAAGGCAAGGTATGGATTAAGTATAATTCTACAGGTAAGCCCTACAATTCACTTTTGTCCACTCATTTCTACCTCTTTCCTAATCACAAGTTTTATCAGGGCCCTTGATAATTAGGTAAATGCAGAGATTTATGTTTCACTTCCTTTCTTCTCCCTAATGAGCAAAGAAATGAGGAGTGGGAAACAAGAATAGCGGTATTATCTGCTAATAGAGCAGATAATCAGTCACTAGGTCTGCAAGTTTCTATGAGTTTATTATTAAGACCCAAAATTAGGAGTATAACTAACTAAATAAATAAATGAGTAATTTTTACTACATATTTGTATCTAGTGTGTGAAATATAACTGGTATCTATGTACTTAAGGGGTCCAAAACTACTAATTTAGGCAGAGTTAATAATAATATCGCTTTATCTTCCTCTGTA
Organism: Neotoma lepida; assembly: GCA_001675575.1. Classification (NCBI taxonomy): domain Eukaryota; kingdom Metazoa; phylum Chordata; class Mammalia; order Rodentia; family Cricetidae; genus Neotoma; species Neotoma lepida. The sequence continues at coordinate 140,285 of LZPO01107900.1, forward strand.
ATCCTTCTAATCCAAGCTTCAATTTCTCATCTGGGAAATAGGGCTTCAAATTGCGCCATGGTGAGTTTGAAGAAAGAGTAATAATTATCAAAGAGCCTATTTTGTGCAAAGATTTGCATAATCACCCTACTAGTCATTTTGCTACGGTACATAGAAACTCCTCACTCCAGAAAGTTTCCCTGGAAAAGTATGGATCCATAGTCCCTGAATCTTAGCTGTCTGGATGTGCTTGGAGACAAGAGTCACCCTGCAGCCTTCTGAAGGGGTTGTGAGTAATCCTAGGCCTGAATGCTGTTTTCTCCTGCCCAACACAAACAGGCAATCGAAACAATTGTGTGTGGGGCAATGTGTGCTGATAAATAAATAAATATTCCTTCCTTCGCTTGGAATTTCCCTTTCTCTTGGCCTCATTCACTGTTTTTCTGTAAAATGAGGCAGATGGACAAGGCGACCTCTCAGGTATCATCCAGAAGTCTGAAATTCTTCTCATAAAACTTGCAACTTTACTCTGTTTTCATTCTTTCCTTGGAGCTTTGCTCTCGACAGAAAATCAAAACATCTGAAGTCAGTTCAAATGGCTGAATAGGAAAAAATAAACACAGCCTTTTCCCTCTCTTTGGATACTTTTATCATCCCCTATAGATAAAAATGTTGAAATTAATGTGGATGCAAGTTATAATTTCTATATTCTAGACCAGTATCTTAGTCTGGTGATCTTACAAATTTTACCAAGTTGAGTCCTTATGTCAAGTAAAACGTGAAAGAAGACCAGCAACATGTCTCAACACGTTAAAGTGTGTGTCACACAACCTGATAACAACCTGAGTTCAATCCCCACAACCCATGATGGAAGGAGAGAATCAGCTCCCCAAAGTTATCTGCCTTTCTGATTGCCACATGCACATTTTGGCATCCACATACCTGCTTCCCTCCCCCCTGCCCCCATGAATAAAACCAAAATGTAAATTAAAAATGGAACTGAAAAGAATAAAATATCACTGCACAACAGTGACTCAGATTGGTCTTGAGGACACTTTCCACTTTAAAATACTATTATTATTTTTACTTAAGGATAGGATACATACTCGAAAAGAACTGATCACTGTTATCTAGTATTCTAGAATAACTACTTTTAATCCAGATCTTTTGCGGTGGGAAGATCCACCTTAATCTGGGCCACACCTTCTGCTGGCAGCCTTTATATAGGACACAGAAGAAGGAAGCTTGCTCTCTCTTTGCTTGCTCTTGCTGGCAAGTCCATCCCTTCACTAGCATTAGAGCCTAAGTCTTCAGGATTCTGGAATATACTGAAGACTAGCTGCGATTGGACTTCCTATGGACAGAACAACTACTATGGATTCTTGAACCTTCCATTGGTAGGCAGCCATTGTTAGACTAACTGGACCACAAGTTGTAAGTCATTCTAATAAATTCCCTTTATACAAATAATTCCTTCGATCAGTTCTGTTCCTCTAGAGAACCCTTACTAATACATTTGTGAAAAAAAGAATAGGAGAAGGGAAGGTATTAGCTTGAGTGATGATAGAGCATCCAGAGGGGCTACTAACTTCTCAGTATGAGAGTAACTTGGACTTGTTTGTATGTGACAGAGAGATTCCAGAGACAGTATGGTTGACGGAATGAGGCTCGTGAGAGAATACTAAGAGGTAGATATCAGAGGCAGGTAGAGATATTAGAGCTGGGCAGGAAAGGGACAGTGAGTTTAAATAAAGGTGATTTACTATTATTATTATTATTATTATTATTATTACTATTACTATGGAAAGTTGAGGGCGGCTATATGTACTAAATAACCAATTTTCTTTGTTCAGTAACAGTTGAGGTGACCTTCTTAAGAGATAAGGGAGATGGTGAGTTAAGAAGCTTTGGAATTGCTACTTGGGGATTTGGAGAAGAGCCATAACCAGGGTGAAAGAGCTGAAAGTTGCCTGAGATTGGACAACACGAATTTGACATGACATTCATTTGCACAACTTCCCAATTTCCTCCAGTAGGTTTAGTAATATTGGTTTTGGAAATTGAAAAGTGAGAAAGTGGAATAAACCAAGATTTGAGTTTAGCAAATCAAGGATGTAAGAACAAGAAGTGGTGAATACTTAACTAGTTTCTCAAGGCACCGGTTGCAGGTCTGTGGGTGTAGCTCGCTTGGTAGGATGCTTGCCTAGCATACATGAATCCCTGGGCTCCCTCCCTAGTATAACAAAAATTGACCATAGTGGCTTACTCATCTAATCCCAGAACTTGAGAGGAACAGAAGATCAAGGTCATCCTCTTGGCTAAACAGCAGGTATAGAAACGGTTTCACACATGTGAGACCCTGGCTTCAAACTAATTAACTAACTAACTGACTGACTAACTAACTACTTACCTAAATAACGATTTAATAAATAAGTATCAAGAGACGGTGTTCGGAAGGAATGAAAGTGACTTATTTTTTGTTGCTGTTCATTTTTCGAAAGAAAGTTTCTTTGTGTAACAGTCCTGGCTATTTTGGAACTCACTTTGTAGACCAGGCTAGCCTCAAACCTAGAGATCTGCCTGCCTCTGCCTCCTGAGTGCTGGGATTAAGGTGTGTGCTTTCACCACCTGACTAAAGTGATAGCAGTGGCTTCTTCTTGGTCTGTTTCTCTTTAGCTTTGTGTCTTTGAAAAAGTAAGTAATGAATTACAGAACTTTCTCTGAGTTATATCCTAGCTACAGGGTGTATTGTTTAATAGATATCCATTTTACAGCAGACACAGTGAAGCACAAGGAGATTGGGAAACTTGCTGAAATTAACCACAGCTAGTTATTAACATAGAAAGGTTCAAATTCAGATCTCTCTGATGTAAAATTCAGTGCTCTTTTCACTATTCCATGCTGTCTAAGAAAAGTCAAAGGCAATTTAAATTTGAGTTACTACATGATCAAAAGAACATGAAGCAGTCTTGGGAGAGTAATACTTCCCAGAATGAAGACTCCAAAAGGACTGTTCGTGGTCTACAAAGGTCACAGTTCCATAGATTGATCTCTTGTATGTGTTAACATTTGTAGTATGGCAAGGTCTATACTTTGGTTTCTGGCATGAATAAGTAATTTGCTTATGACATTTAAACTAGACATCACCTCATTGGTGTCTCATTTAAAGTAGTGCCAGGCTTCCCATTAGTTTGAAGAAGTTTGGTTTTTTT
>LZPO01107900.1:144786-158045 GCA_001675575.1 Neotoma lepida
TTTCTTTCTGACATATATTCCAAGGGATCAAACTCAGGTCATTATGTTTATGTGGCAAGTACCTTACCAACTGAGTCATCTCCTTGACCCTTATAAAATTGCACAATTTTCTCTATGTCACAGACTCCTCTAGGATCCATAGGAGCCTGTTTTGTTTTATTTGGATTTGATTGGCTTAGTTTTTGCATTTTTAAATTTTTTTATTTATTATCGTCTATAAGGCTATGCCATGTGTCTCAATGCACACACATATATAGTATCACAGCCTGTGTGGAGATCAAAGGACAAACTGTGGAGTCAGTTTATCCTTCTAACTTTATGTAGGTTTCAGGACTCAAACTCAGGGCACAAGGCTTGTGTAGCAAGCATCGTTGCCCATTGAGCCACCTTGCTGGCCCCTGTTTGTTTGTTAGTTAGTTTGTTTGTTAGTTATGAGACAGTCTTGCTCTGAAGCCCAGTCTATGGAACTCATCATGTAATTCAGGCACACCTAGAACTCACTGTAATCCTCCTGCCTCAGCCTCCCGAGTACTTGGATAATAGATATGAGGCATCACATTCCGAGTCTATAAAAACTTTTTTAAATGTTTAAAATAAATTTTATTACAAAAAAGCAGATTAAACTGAAACATGGTCATCAACTGTTAAAAATATTCAAATGACATATGCTCTTTATTGATATTATCTAACAGTGGACCTAACTATAACTTTAAAAATATTTTTGGAGAAACTAAATCCTCAATTTCACTTTGATATTAACAAAAAATGAAGGTGAAATTTTGCTATAGAATATTAAACTTGAATTCAGTACCAGTACAGGAACCCCTTAAGGAATCAAAGGGAGCTCTACAGTGAAATTTTCAGGAAGTTTGAATTTGAATTCAGGAAATTGAATTTTCAGGAAGTTTGCAAGCTGATTGTATCCACTGTCCAAAGGTAAATTATTTTTAATAATAATTTTAGTTTTTCAGAGGAGGAGTGGATGGGGGGTGGGAACAGAGGGAAGGGTAGGGAGGAGGGACTGGGAGGAGAGGAGGGAAGGGTAACTACTGCCAGGATGTAAAATAAATAGATAGATAGATAGATAGATAGATAGATAGATAGATAGATAGATAGATAGATTTTAAAAATTAGTTTTTGAAGCTGGGCGGTGGTGGCGCACGCCTTTAATCTCAGCACTTGGGAGGCAGAGGCAGGCAGATCTCTGTGAGTTCGAGGCCAGCCTGGGCTACCAAGTGAGTTCCAGGAAAGGTGCAAAGCTACACAGAGAAACCCTGTCTCGAAAAACCAAAAAAAATTAGTTTTTGAAATTATAATATAATTACATCATTTTCCCCCTCCAACTCCTCCCATCCATTCTGCTTGCTCTTTCTCAAATTCGTGGCCTCTTTTCCTTTAGTCATTACGTATATACATACTCATGTACATATGTATTCCTAAAGCAAGAAATGCCACCGCCTCAGTCCATACAATATTACCTGGTTATTGGAAATTTAAAAAAAGTCTACTGTATGCTTATGTCACATTTAAAAAATCTATTTCTTGGTCTATGAGCATCTAGGCTGGGTCCATATCTTAGCTCTTGTGAATAGTATAGCCACTAATATGGACATGCAGGTAGGTATGCCTTTGAGTATAGATTCAGGAGTTGTATAGCTAGAGCATATGATAGTTTTATTCCTATTTTGTTATTTAGAAACCTCCATACTGACTTCCATCATGGCTGCACTAGTTGATATTCCCAGCTGCAGTGAATCAGGAGTGCTTTTCTTTCCTGCCAGCATTTGTTGTCATTTGTTCTCTTGATGATGGCTATTCTGCCTGGGATGAGATGGAATCTCAATGTGGTTTTAACTTACATTTCCCTGATGATTAAAGATGTTAAGCATTTTTTTTCTAATATCTATTGGTCATTTGTACTTCTTTTGATGACTACCAATTCATTTGCGCCTTTATTGACTGGATTATTTGTAGTTTCGATGTTGAAATTTTGTAGTCCTTTAAAGATTCTAGATATTGGTTCCCACTGTGCTATACTGGATGTAAAAATAAACTAATCATGCTGAAGAAAGTTACGATAACTACAAAATAGTTTAATTATTTTATTGCATTTTGTTGTCTATATTCTCAAGGTTATTTATAACTACTGTATGTGTATGGTGGAGATACTGTCTATTGGCATGCTACTTACAATTCTTGATATTTAGTTACATTGAGTTGATAACTTGATAAAGGGTGGGGGAAATGGGCTTTTAATCCTGCAGAGACAGCTTTTCAGTATTTAAAACCAGTCTACTGTATAACTAGGCTCCAAGTTAAGAATGTCTGGTAAGGCAGGTAACACATATATACCTCCATGGAACTCTTTTAAATGTCTAATAAAGTTTTTATTTCTCTTTTTTTTGCCATTACATCAAAACATAATTCACAAAAGAAGAATGAACTTCATCTAACTAAAGAACACACATTCTTCAATAAATAAGAATCAAGAGACAAATCATAGCCTGGAAACAATACTTTCAAATAGCCTGTTTTTAAAAAGGACTTGTATCTAGAATATTCAAGGAACTCTCAAAACTCAATAAGTGAACAACCAAATGAAATAGCTCATTAATGAAGAGATATGAATGGCAAATAAGCTCATGAAAAGATCTAATTCATCATTAGAGACATAGAAAGTAAAGCCACAATGAAATGTCACTACCCAAACACTAGAATGGCTGAAATTTAAAATAATGACTGTATCAAGTGTAAGCAAACATGTGGAATATCTAGAATTCTCATACATTGATGTTAGGACCAAAAAAATTGTACAACTATTTTAGAAAACATTTGATAGCTTCTTATAAACACAAACTTTCTCCTACCATATGACCCAATAAGTCCCATTTCATGTATTTTCACAAGAGAAGTGTATGTCTACATAAATGCATATATGTCTGTCCTTAGCACCATTGTTTTCAATAGCCAAACTGGAACCAGCCTTTTTTTCAATAGATGAGCACATAAAAGGACTGTATTATAATTAGATAGTTGAATAGTATTCAGAAATGAAAATGAATGTTATTAATATGTATAATTTGAATGAATGCTGAAAGTTATGTTGAATGAAAAAAAGAGCTAATAAAAAGTACACATCATACTATTTCACTTACAGAAAACTCTAGAAGCTGCAAATTAATGTGTCATAGCATAAAGCACATCCTTGGTTTCCTTGGGGACGGAGAAGAGAAGTGCAGATCATAAGGGAGGAATTACAATAAGGGAAGCTTGTCTGACTGATAAACCCATCCATAATCTTTTGATTGTGGTTACAGTTTCATGGGTATGCACATATATTAAATCAATCATCAAACTGTGCACTTTAAGCATATGCAGTGTACTGTATACGAATTATACCCACAATAATCTATTTTTCAAAGAGTAATATTGAGTCTATTAGCAAAAATTTTAAATGATACTGTAGCAAAGAAGATACAGAGATGGCACATAAGATCATTGCACACAATTACTACAATTCCTAATTGTTTTTGAGGCCTCCTTTGGCATATTGAGTCACTGGGGGTCAGTTCTTTGCAGAGACAACTGTTTTAGATTTACTAAATGTTATTCTCATAAAAGTCTAAATATCTCCCCTAAATGTAATTCACATGCCACCCTCCACATTTTCCAGTTTTATGTGATCATATTTGTGAAGAGTAAGTAGTTTTCCTTCAAAAGCAGGCAAGATAAGATAAAGACTTCAAGCAACATGTCTTAGGTCATCTAGTAGGTCAATAGTGGAAATAAGACTGTAATCCAGACCTTGGTTCCTCTGTGGTTCTGCAGGGTGATCAGAATTCTTGTCAGGTTATTGCAAGGTAAGCTTGCCTGTTGGAAGAAAATGCTGCACTCAATTTTAACAAGGCTTTGGGAGAGAATTCAAAACAAAGTTGGTCTTCGTAATGTTTGATGCATATTTTAAGTTGGTTAGCATTCTTATATCTTAAGAAAAAGGTCTCTTATCAGGATTCTATTGCTTGATGGTGCTAATCTGTCCATTTAGTACACAGAAAACTCACATTCAGCCACAGACCCAGGAACAATATCTGAGCCAACATTTCATTAACTTGTATATTTTTCCCAAACTAATGATTGGTTGTGTCCCCCTTTCCCTGTGCCTCCTCCTTTCTCTTTAGATGTTGCTGGGGAGATTTTGGCACAGCCTAGAAAAAGGAGGAGGGAAATGGGTAGGAAAAGGGGGAGTTAGAGGGTGAGTTACTAGGGGCCACTGCTCTCAAAACATACAAAGTGGGAAAAAGAAGAACTCAAGCCTCTGGACCCTTCCAAGCAGGGTCTGGGCTATGTGAATTCTGCCGGAAAATTTAAGGTAGCTCTAAGAAGGCAGATCGCAATGGTGATTGAAGATGTTTGTATATGCCTATTTAAGGGCCATTTGCAGATAACATACAACAGATTACTCACAGACCCCTATTCTTCCATTGGAAGCATACACAGTCACCCACCCATGCGTACACAATGGCAAACAGAGACCTCAGCTGCTACAGAGACGCGTGCACACTCTCAGGCAGAAACAAAGGGACAAAGGGACGCATCCAGGAAAACACACATTTCAAACCCTCAGAAGATTACTTAGGCACAGAGGGGAGAAAGAGCCGTAGGTGGTAAGAAAGGTGCAGTGGGCTCAGGGTGTGGGGGGGTGATGCTGAGAGATTGGCTTAGCAGTTAAGTGTGAAAGAGAGAGGGTAAATGAGTTAGTGTGATTCCATAGAAACTTCACCTAAGGGATTAGGAATGATTGAGCCACAAATCTACCCATGTATTAGTGTTTCTGGGCACTAAAATAAATTCTAATCACCTTTTAGACATCCTCCAGTAGATTCACTTTTCCAGCACAAATTCCACAATTGTGGAAGCACAAAATCATCATATTAGTGTGTGTGGACAGACTTCAATTTATTTATTTATTCAAGCCTCTAGTATTGTATTTCTAAGGAAATGAGCTTAAAGCTCAGGTGATAGACAAAAAGCCAAATAAAGAAACAACGAATTGCTATCTGAGAACATCTCCGCATCACGGAAAAGCATAAATACAACAAAGTGAATGGAAGAAAAGCTACCTTTTTCTTCTTTAGAATTATTTTCAGCCTTGGCACTTTTGAAGGCACACATAGAGACGATAAACAAATACTCAATATAGTTTCACAATTGTGAGTCATTGGAGGCAGGGTTTGGGTGAAGTAGTGGAAAATCTGAAATTCACAATGTTTTTAAAAACATGCATTTTTATTACTTTTCAAGTGCAGGCAGTTACCCCGACTATGTTAAGAAATTTTTGTCTCCGTAAGGACCTGTCTCCGCAGAGTTCAGAATGGATTGTTTAGTACAATTGCAATTACCCGGAACACAGCGGAAGGTTTTTCAATGAAGCAGATTCCCGCTTGGCACTCCCTGAGAAATAACAATAGTTCGTAGTTAGTGACTACTTCCTACATACAAGGCGCTGCCATAAGCAGTTCACATGCATCTTCACATAATTTTCACAATTACCTTATGAGGTCAGTTCACTGTGTTTTCCCATTTTACCGATAGGGAAACTGATACGCAGGGAGATTTGTTATCTTGCTGAAAATCAACAGTTAGTAGAATGTACAGTCCGGATTTGAACCAAAATAAGCCATCTCCAGAGACTGTGCTATTAACCAGTACTGTACTGCTTCAACCAACCATTTGCCTCGGGTTTAAAGAAAAAAAAAATGTTATCAAGGATTTATTTTTAAAACGAAAGCAAAATTCAGAGTGGGTTTTGGCATCAGTACACACTGAACACTCTTGTCTACATTCTTCATCTCTGCCGCTACATACGTGGTTCCTAGGATCTCTGACTTTCAGTGTCATGGGCCTCAGGGTCTGCAAAATCCCCTGGCATGGAAGAAAGAGTGAGTTCTATTCAGTGAACTCCATAGCTCAAGCTGGAAAGTAAACTAGCACCTTTCAGAGGAATTGGTAACACGAGTTGTAACTATAAAGGTTTTCCACTTAATTTTCAGTGAACAGGGAAAGTGAATCAATTACGACCTCCTATCGCTGAACAGTCTAAGTAATCAAGGCTGTGCTGCAGCGAATGTAACAATTGTTTAGATGTATACTAATGCAGTTCTCCAATAATAACATCTGCCTGGCAAAGCTTTTCTCTCTTTTATTTAGCTAGAGCGTAGATGAGTTTTCACGCAGCCCTGTCTTACTGCAACGGTGAAAGATCGTTAATTACTGGAATCTAGATTGGTGAAGATGTATGCGTTCACTAGTGATAATGTAATATGATCGTTCAACATTTTATTGTTTAGTAAATAACAGTGCCAAATGAATCCGTGATCATTATGACTATAGACCAAAAAGCCAAGGAAGAAGATTGAAAGAAAACCAAAGAATTATCTTTTGATAGGTTGAAAAGTTAAAAGCTGCTGGGCATGTTGCCATGGATACCATGTCCTGCATATAATTCTGGGTTTTTCCTCTCAGTTAAACACTAAAGGCCTGACTCTCCAGCTGCACACCTCCTTCCTGTGCACTCAGCAGCAACTACTTGACATGGAAAGTCTGTGTTTTGATGAATGAGAATGCAATGACAAATTTTCTGTATAAGAATCCTGACCTGCTGAAAAGGAATTTGAATGAGCTTAATTCCAAGAGAATTTTTATCCCACTTCAATTTTATCCAAGATTTCTAAATTAAAACTTGCAGTACAATAACGCTTAGAAATCTATAGTAAAGAATCAGAAATCAGGACTTGGTTAGAACAATAGACTTACATGGCTTCTTTTTTACTTTTTTATCAGACATTTACCACCCAAGGATGAACATTCTTATTGCCCATTTATTGGGATTTTACAGGATCGTGGCAGAACAAATAATATAGCAGATTAAGAATTCCTTCTGTGTATCACAAAGACAGGCATGCCAGAAACATTTATCAAAAGAAGTACCTGTGTCAAGTGTTCACTGCCAGTTTCATATTTTTTTTAATTTAACAAAATGAAACATTAGAGGGCTCACAGGAAGAGACAAAGGGAGCAGAGTGTGCCAGCCCTGTGTGCAACCCACAGACTGCAGGATGAAGCAGACCCCAAATTAAGAGTCTACTAGCTGGCTAATTTGTGGTAGGTAAATTGTTCAGTCCTGCAAAGCTCCTTATATCTATATGTTCTAATTTTATATTATTGTGAGGATGGTGGTAGTAATACTTGTATTATAGAGTTGCTGTACAGATAAAATAAGTCCCATGTGTAAAACATTAATGCTGAGTTTTCATGAAGTGCCATTATTATTATTATTATTATTATCCTCTACATCACCAAATCTTTTATTTCATTCTTTTCCACTTTAACGTATTCGTCACTTAGTATGTCCACGGGCAGTCTACCCGCCTTTTATCTGATCCCTTCCTCACCTGGCAATGCCTGCCGAGCACCTCACATTCCTCCACTTCCCCTTCTGCTCCGTGGGAAACAGAACTTCCTTTTTGTGTGGTCTTCATCTTCTTAAGCCTCGAGGTAAGGTTCCACAACTTTCAAGCTCGCAGTTCTCTCTTCCTCCATGTTTTGGTTTTGCCTGTCTTCTGCATAATCCCAAATGACCCTCTCTTTCTCTGTCTCTGGGGTGGGGATATTCCTAACTGTTTTTTTCCGTTCCTACTCTATTGTGCCTCCCTTTGAGCTCCATGAATGGGCTTCCTTTAAAATTTTCATATTGTTAGCAAGACTCTTCTACACACTTGAAAACATAAACACAAAAATTCTAAGTTAAACTAATTAAACGTTAACAAGCATGATCAAGAAAAATAAAGGAGATGTCACAAATCACAGAGGAGGAAAACTGTAAATCCGGATTATAAAATTGATAAATAATACTACATATAATTTCATGTAACTAAGTTGAAAGACTAGGTGCAATGTACTATAAACAAGATGACATAAATCAGCCCAGCAGAAATAGAAATATGCAGAGTAATACTTATAAAAGAAATGTAAATAATAGTCAAATATGTAATCCGTCAAAAACACTTGATGCTTAAGTGGTTGATAGTCATTGAAAGGAGAAACTTTCTGATCAAACTGTTTCAGAGCATTAAAAAAAAGAAGGGCATTCTGCACCTTATTTTCCTCGTGTTATATACCTGGAAGAAAGAAAAGAAGGAAAAGGAGCTGCAGATTAACATAAATTAGGAAAGTAGATGGGAAAAAAATCACAAATAAAATGCTGACACAGAGGATCTAGGAACAAGACTCGTATCTCATTATAAAGGGTAGATAAATCTTAGAAACATCAACAATAAAACGTATGCATCAACAAACTCGAAAAGAAAAACGACCACGGAACATGTATGTTTTTTAAATCAGAAAAATGATTAAGTCTTTCATAACTTAGAATTTTTGTTTCTTTGTTTGTTTTGAGACAAGCTTTCTCTGGGTAGCCCTGGTTGTCCTGGAATTCCATCTGTAGACCAGGCTGGCCTTGAACTCACAGAGATCCACCTGCCTCTGCCTCCTGAGTGCCAAAATTCAAGGCATGTGCCACCACTGCCTGGCATGACTTAGAATATTTGAACACATTCCTCAAAACAAAATTCCATCAATGCATTATTTATTGTAGCAACATTTATCAATGGACAAGTACAGAGATAGAATAATTATCTACGTAACAGAAAATGATTCAATAAAATATAGTACATCCCAATAACTTAGCAAAGCATCTATCAGGAACCTGTATCAAGCATTGTGCTTTACCAGGACTAATTAATGCTTTTCTGCTTTTCTTATTAAAATAAGAAACAAAGCAATGATGCTGGACATTAGTATTATTTTTGAATATAATACTAGGGTCTTGACTAATAAATCAAGGCAAAAATTATGGAATCTGTCAAAAAAAGAGAAGTAAAATACTTTTAGAAAGAGGAAAATATCACACCCATCCCCCCTTCATAGAAATCTCCCAAGGAAAATGTTGGTCAGGCATTGCAGCACATGCTTATAATTTGAGTACTCGAGATGCTAAAGCAAGAGGTTTGTGTGTTCAAGGCCACCTTAAGCCACATAAGTTAGTTTCAAGAAAAAAACTGATTAATACTATAAAGAGCTCAGACAGGAGGCAGATACAGACACACACACACACACACACACACACACACACACTCACATACACATCTATTTTATGTGTCAGAAATAATCTAATTAAAATAGGTCAGTGGAATAGATATAGTTCAGACTATGATAGCAGGCATGAATTTCTGGGTGAGATTACCCCACACTGCATAAACTGAGCCTCATGGTTCACACCTGTATTCTCAGAACTTTATATGTGGAGTTCAATAATATCCTTGTCTACATAGTGAGTTCAAGTCAGTGTGAACTTCATGAGATCCTCTCTAAAAAAAAAAAAAGAAAGAAAGAAAAAAGAAAAGAAAGGAAGAAAAATGTTTGTATGGTATAATATAATGGTGGCTTTTTATATCTGTGGAATAAGGATGGCTTTCTGATAAACACTATTGGGACAATTGGATAATCATTTGACCTTTTATATATAAAAAGAAAGATCCATAGCACACATCATAAACAACAAACTTCAATTGATGAAAGAGATTCAATGTAAAAATGGAAATTGTACCAATTATGTTATTGGGAAAAGCTTTTACATATAATTCAGAATCTCAGGGTAATAAAAGAAGTACTGGTGAATTCAATATGTAATTTGTTATATCCCATGTAGACTAACATAAGAAAAGACAAATAGACAAATCATAAACTGTAAGAAAATGGCTTCAGTATATATCAATATCTCTACCACAAAAGTAACCCATACATTCAGTGATTGAAAGACCAAACCCCAATTTTGTAAAAAAAAAAAAAGTGTGTGTGTGTGTGTGTGTGTGTGTGTGTGTGTGTGTGTGACTAAAGATAAGAACAAATAATTTTAAAGTGGTATAAAATGGCTCATAAAATTTGAAAAGATGTTCAGTTTCACTAAAAGAAGTGGAAATTAAAATGAATCTAATATAGTCTTTCCAACCTATCAGAGTGGCAAAAGTTCAACAACTTTTAATAAAACACTTGTAGTGGTTAAGTGTAAAAGTCTCTATCACACATTACTGGGCTAAAGACAGAGTGGTACAATACCTATGGCATTGTGGATGCTTTTGCATTATTTAAGAAAACTACATGTGCTAGAGAGAGCCTGTGGAAGCCAGAGGTTATTTTCAGCTATCTTCCTACATTGCTCTTCCTTGAGATTGGACTTGGAGACGCCCAGTTTGGCTTGATTATCTGGCCTCTTGCCTTCCCCTCCCCAGTGCTGAGATTGCTGCTACACCTGGCTTTTTTTAGATGTGTGGTGGGAATTCAAGATCAAATTATTAGGCTTGCATGACAGACAAGCATTTTACTGACTGAACCATCTCCCCAGACTCCAGAACTGCATAGGCTTTTGCTCAAGTAATTCCACAGTAACCTCTGCAGTGTAACTTTTGTTGTGGTATTTATTATTTACAAATATTGGGAACAAAATAAATGTCTACATAAGGGAAATTGATTCAGTATAGAATATTATGTAGCTGAAAATAAATAAAAATGATCTTCATAAGTGATATGTAATAAACTCAAGGATGATTTAAGATCTTGAGAAAGTCATGTGCAAGAAAGTGTGTATATATTTTGAAGCATGACATTTTAATGTTCCAGCAGTTTTCTATCTTCTGCATTTGGCTGTTGGTCCCTCCAATTTTGATGGGCAATGCTAACATGACCTGTTTGATAGATATGGTAAGAGTTTTAGTTTGTACAGCATTTTATTTGCTTTGGGTAGGGCACAGGAGTGACTTAAAGCTTCTGGTCCCCAGTGTTTCTTAAAATGAGTTTTTTTCCTTTTCTTTTTTTTCTGAGATTGATCAGTGGTTGTTAATAGATATTTATTTCCTTTCCCTGTACTACTTGATTTTTTTTTACCATGGGCCTATATTTACATACTACTTTTGCAATAATGGCATTAAGTTTAATTAAAGAAGAGGGCTCCTGGTATAAGGGAGGGACAATGAGGGAAATTCTACATGCCAGGTGCTGTCTTTAAAGGCTGCCTCAGGGAAGATGACCTTCCCTGGAAGACAGCCAATATTGAGACAGCAAAATAGTCTGTGAACACTGTGCTGAAGTAAATCAAAAAAGGTGGCAGAAGAGTTTGTGACATATGCTCAAACTCTTTCATTCCATATTCTGAAGAGTTATAGCATATATCTAGGCTTCAGAAACTGGGGATATGGGATACATGCTAAAAACAGGGAAACATAGCATATGGAAGGCAGCTTGGAAACATAAGTAAATAATCTGGTATGGCAGCTTGCAAGAGGAATCAGTTCTAAAACAAACTCAAACAAGGAATGTATCCATTAAGGTTCTTAGAACAAAACACATTCCAGTTATGTAAAGCAAGAAAAATATTTGTAAATAAATGTTAGGTAGTACTGAGTGTCTTTGGTGGGGGAAGGCTGCAAGAAAAGGATTAATCCTAAGCTTTGAGGAATATTATCCAAGGCCACAGCCTGGAACTGTCCAGATAGTGAAAAGCTGCTTTTTCTGTTACTGGCAAACACCAAGTGCCAAGACCTTTAATTGACTTCAACTGATAGTACTGCCAGTGCCAATGCCACATCTGTGCTGCTACTGTTCCCATGATTTAGATCTGCCACCACTTGTGATAGAAATATGAGACCTCCTTACAGAGCCAGTTTGTTATTCGCAAATCAATGTCTCACATAACGGTCCTTGTTTGGTATATCCTAGGTTACAAGCTTGTTTCCTAGCTGCAAAGGAGGCTAGGAATTTGAGATATGATTTTTATATTTAAAGAGTGAGCTTCAGTACATGAGAATGTTTCTAAATATATAAAACATACTCTGAAAATATATCAATGGAAATGATGGAAATATCAATGATGCTCATTGCAAAAATGTTCAGAATCAGACTGAGAAAAGATCTGAATTCCTTTGTAAATAAGTAGACATTTGCACACGATGGGGCTCATCAGTATTTCATTATGGGTAGAGGAAGACCTCATGAGGTCCATTCTGTCCTGATTAGCTGTTGACAGTCAATGTTTACTGTGAGTAAGGGAGTCATTTTCTTCAGTGGTGTAGCCACGGGCATCGGTAAGTTGCTTGTATTCTAGTAAATAACCCCCACCCATGTCTATGCCAGCAGTCCTAATTAAATTCAGAGCATCATAAAAAAAGATGTGAGAGTAACTGGGGAACTTGTTGAGAAGAAAAATGAGAAGTGTTGTGAGGAGGATGAGAAAATATAATAGGAGGAAAAGAGGAACATAATCCATCATAGACATGTATGAAATTGTCAAATATATATTTTTAAAGTAAACAAAGTTACAGCATGCCTATGTGGGCAATAAAGGTTTAAAAAAAGGGTTGAAGCTTTAAAAATAGGAGTTTCTAGGACACTTATGAAGTTTATTAAAAAACAGAAAGTACAAAAATAATAGGGGATTTTCAGGTGTATAGAGAAAATTATTTTAAAAATTCTGGGCCAAAGTAGGTGAGAATGGATTGCAATGGACTTAATACAAGACACTCCAATGACAGAGTCTAGAAGCTAAAGTTCATGAGATATGAATGTATTTAACGACCCACGATGGACTATACTGTTTCTGTATTGTTTTGGCCCAAACTTTCCTTTTTAAAAAACTTTCCATACTCTGTCATTAATGTAGAATACGTGTTTCCTCCCACAAATAAAACTGTATATTTGCTTTTTTATTGGAAAATATTTATGCTTTGTATAGAAAAGAATTATTTTGGCTGAGGCCTTCAGTAGGCTTTCCAATTTTTGTTAGCCCACTTGGTATTCACCTGATCATCTAGGGAAAAAATTACCTCTCAATTATTTCTTCCATTTTTTAAAAACATTTTTAGTGTAATCTATGGACCAGGTTTGAGCTTCAAATATCTGAAGGCGGGGCTGGAGACATGGCTCAGTGGTTAAGAGCACTGACTGCTCTGCCAAAGGACCTGGGTTCAATTCCCAGCACCCACATGGCAGCACACAACTGTCTGTAACTCCAGTTCTGGGAGATCTGACACTTAAAAAACAAAAAACAAAAATATCCTTATGCTGGGCGGTGGTGGCCCATGCCTTTAATCCCAGCACTCGGGAGGCAGAGGCAGGTGGATCTCTGTGAGTTCGAGGCCAGCCCGGGCTAC
>LZPO01107900.1:158120-188212 GCA_001675575.1 Neotoma lepida
TCAACATCTGAAGGCAGATTATTATACTTATTGCACTGATAATAAGGCAACCATTATTATGTAAATGTAACATTAAATTGTATAACATTACGGTACAAAAATGTATAAAAGGGGAAAGAAGTTAAGCATTGTAAAACATGTTCAAATAAAATATTGAGATTTTAGGAATTAATAAATTAGTTGCCTTTTCCACTTTGGGGAAAGAAAGGCAGCATGGACTGGCATTTCAACTGACAGGGTAGATGGGGTTTCTAAGTGTACATATATGGGCTGAAGAGGGAGAGAATAGCTTGAACAGCGTGGAATACTTGAAGAGATATAAAAGGTCACTTTGGGCTATGGCCGGGGATACAAAGGGTCACATTTGAAGAGGTACCATAAGATTATATTATGGAAGATCTTAAATGCCACAGTTGCACTGAGTACATAACAGGAATTACTATAGAATTTGAGGTCTAGAGTGATACATCAGAATAATGCTTTAAGAAGTTGGATATGATAATTATTAGGAGAGTGGTCTTGGGATTTAGAGACAGGGAAATCAGAGGGGACAGTATTGCGGTGGTGCAGGTGAGACATAATAAAGAGTGATGGACAGGGAACAGAGAGGAAGAAATGAATCTCAAGAAGACTGTGAGAAGACTGTGAGATTTTCAGCCTGGATGAAGAAGGAGATTTGACTTACGGTTAAAGCTAACTGAATAGCTTCAAAGAGGAAAACCATAGTGATGAATACCTAGATCAAGACGAAGAACTGAACTATTTAGATAATTTGAGTGGGAAAAGCTGCTACTCAGTCCAGAATGGATCTGTACTTCAGAGAACATATTGTTCTTGCAGAGGATCTGATTTTGGCACCCAGTGCCCATGTGGGGCAACTCATAACCACCTGCAACTCCAGATCCAGGAGACCAGATATCATCTTCCTCCATGAGCACCTACACTTACATGCTCATACCCATATACCCCATCCTCACACAAATATACAAAGTTACACACACAAATTTAAAAATAAGGTATTTTAAAAATTGTTTAAGTGTGAGTGTTTTACCTACATGTATGTCTGTACATCATGTGCATGCCTGGTGCCTGTGAAAACCAGAAGAGATAATTGAATCCCCTTGAACTGGAGTTATAGATAGTTATGAGCCACCATGTGGGTTCTGGGATTTGAATCCAGATCCACTGGAAAAGCAGGCAGTGTTCTTAAACACTGAACCATCTCTGCAGTACCCTAAAACATTTTTAAAAAGAAAAAGCTGCTACCAAGGGTAAAAGAAAGTTTTCACACCTAAACCAAGAGGTTTCATCATCTAAATCATCCTACACTCCCTTTTAGCATGGTATGTAGACAGAGGTCTGTGAATTCATGAGAAATGTGCAACTATAAATTATGTTACTTGTTGATAGGAGAATCTAAGAGTCAACACACTTCACCAATTAGTAATATGTTAAATGATATTAGAGCATTATGAGGACAAGAGCTTTGCCTCTATTGTTCACAGCAGTAACTCAACACAATTCAATTTGTACTTACTGCATAAGAGGCAGTAAGTAAGTATACATATATGTATAAATGAATGGAAACTTTACTTTGATCTAATTTTAAGGCCATCTTATGGTAGCCTTGCTGAAACGGGTAGGCCTCTGTAAATCTAGTAGAAAACCCACACAACACATACATCATAAGACTCCTGGTATATAAGAAGGAGAAAAAACTGTTTCTCTCCTGTTCTTTTTGATCAGTGAAAATATTCACTAACCCATGTCAGTTGAGTAAAAATGATCACTTTTCTACCCCTTGACTAAAAAAATGCAGAAACACTATTAGATTTGAATACAGACAGCAATAAAATTTGCAAACCAAGAAACACAAAAAATGAGGGACTTGTTTATTTAAAAATCTAGTTCAATGGACTAAATATAAAGTTTCTTTTTCCTTTTTTTTCCCCTTCCCCCTTTTCCTTTTCTTCTGTAGTTTGCTGCCCCGTCCCTCTTGATCTTCCATAGTAGTTTCTAGTTGTTTTTAGTGATATTTGAAATGACAATTATTAGCATAAAACTTTATCACTCTGTCATTATATTGTACACTGTCAATTTTAGATAGAAACATAAGGCCTTTGAATTTATCTGTTAAATTCTCTAAATGATATAATCTGTACCACATGAAATAATGGCAAATTCATAGCTCAAACTCATGTTCTCTTATTGGAACAGTAGAAACACTGAACAACTGTAACTTACTCATTTTTCTTCTACTCGTCGTGAAACCCAAATTCTACCAACACACTCTCTCTTCAGCTTACTGTTGAATATGGAAAGATTCAAAAGAAAAGGAGCCTTGATTTGTTCTGTCTTTCCCCTTTCTTGTATGCATTATTTTCAGATTAAATGAGCATATGCTATATGGAGTAACATAAAGAAGAAGAACATGGTAAGTTTCCTTGATAATTCATATTTTTAAGTTATTGTGTTTCTATATTAGAAACAAGCTCTTGAAGGCAAGGAAAGTGTGGAGTCTCTCACCAACAACATATTTCTTATTCTGTTAGGCTTCAGTCTTTCGAAACTGAATGAATCTACAGGAAGTCTGTATATTAGAACACAAGAAACACTACATGCATACATAGTGGCATGAAGACAGACATTCATGTTGAATTTATGTTCTCTGCTCACATGCATGAAGGAACATTCCACTTGTCTACATAGACAAGTGCAAATAATGTTCACACGTTGTTTTATAAAGCGTAACTACCAAAAAATTACTAAAAATACCAAGATAGCAATAGCAGAGCTTTAATCAAGCACAAAGTTCTTCTGAGTATGGAACCCTGAGTGACTATACTGGTCAATTGCATGTGAGCTGACCCTTGACCTTATTTGCTCTAACTCAAATCTTACATTGTTGACTAACATTGTGGATGCTGATATCAAACTGAGGCATCAAATTGTGTTGCTCAGAAAATTTATAATGAAAATCATCTTTCAAGTCACTTAAATCACAAAAAGAAGAGGCTTAAAAATAGGAATAGTTTCCTATGACAGTTGGAGCATCTATGAATATCTTTAGTTCTACATAAATAAGTATCATCATAAGATTTTCACTCTCCATCCATACAAATCCTTAACAAGCACACAACCACAGCTGGTCATAAGTCTCTAATGACTCTTAAAGTGTACACTGTTCTAGGAAAACATTTATAAGGTGAGCAAAACCTCAAAACAGGCAAAATGTCTACCATCATAGAAAAAAGCAAAAAGCGTGTAAATAAAATTAATAAGGGAAAAATGAATGAGGAGAAAAGAGGGATGGAGGATGGAAAGGAAAAAAGCAGAAGATAAATAGACAAACAGCTAAAAGAAGAATGGAAACTAAATGATGGATACTAAAGAAAGGGCAAAGAGGAGTGAGTTAGACCATGTTGCCATTCTCTGTTGACATAAAACAAAGTTGAGAAGTTAAAAATGCTGCCTTGATTGCTAATAAAGTTCAAATTTATCTAAAGACAGGAAACACCATCTAGCTCATTGGTACATAGCTACTTGAGAGATTAGACAAGATTTGGAGATAACATAATCAAACGAGTATAATGTATTCTTTTACTAAGACATAGAGAAGAGCCCACCAGTTCCTGTCTCTAACAAGCTTTATTGAATTTCTTAAGAGGAAACTGAGTTTCTTACCTTGTTAACCATGTCTAGGTAATGTTAGTAGTGTATTATTTCTTACTTTATTAAGGTTCCTGAGATGCCCGTTAGTTTTAGCTACAACTAGGCATCTGTGCTCACAGGGTCACAGCCAATAAGAATTGGAGTCTTTCCTTTTGGGGGGGGTGATATGAGGTCTCCAAGGAAACAGAAGAGGACAATTGTACCAGCTGCTGTTTGGGTTCTTGAAAAGCTATTGGAAGTGAATTCTTTTAAAACTGAGACCTTATTGAACTTTATAGTGCATTTTCCTCCAAGGACATCAGCAGGCACAGCATTTTATAAAAGATCATTATTGGAGAGTAGGTCAAAAGCACTGCACATTTATTTGGTTCACTTTTAGTGCTCCCTCTCTACTCACTCACTTTATTATTTTATTTTATTTTACTTTCAGGGGGTAGTTGTGGTCCTGTCTATGTACAGTCAGGTTTGTTTATTAATTTTTTAAAAAAATGATACTTTGTATTGTTCCAGAACCTTCCATGAATCTGTCAGGGTGTTGTTTAGTGTAAGTAGGTGGCATCACAATATTCAAAAGAAATTATGTAAGTTGTTTTTCTTTTGCACAATTTACACAACTGACATAAAATAATAAGAAATATCAATTTAAATATGTGGAAAATAATGAAAATTATTTGAAAAGCTATTGGGATTAAATCACTAGCAACCCACAGAATCAACTTAATGATCAAAGGAATTTATCTGAGGGTTAACGCACAACCACGGGGGATTTATCGTAGGGTCGGGAAAGCTGAGCTATGTCCCACGCTGAATGGCTTGGTTCAAGATCTCAGCATCCAAACCACGAGGTAGCTAAGAGGAGCTGCTTAGGAGGATTCCAGGTCTTAAGGGTCTCCAAGCTGCCCGCCACAAGGCCATGTACCTCAAGGTCATAGGCAGGGGTAACTGTTACTAGGGGCAGTGCTTCAGGGCATGGCTCAAACAGCCATCCACTACAAAAAGCAACCTAAAAATCATGCCTAATTTTAACAAGGAATGAAGAGGCCATGGAAAAATGAACTGTTTTTTTAATTACTCTCCTTAAAAATTATTTTATTATTTTATGTGTATAAGTGTTTTCCACACATGTATGTACCATGTACATGACTAGTACTCATGGAAGCCCGAAAGGGACATCAAATCCCCTGGAACTGTATTTAAAGATGGTTGTAAGCCACCATGTGGATGCTGGTCACCAAACCCGGGTCCTCTGGAAGAGTAGTAGCCAGTGCTCTTAACCACTGAGCCATCTCTCCAGCTCTCTGTTCTATTTCTTTCCACCTTTCTTTTGTTTTTCATAGTGGCAGTACCTTTTTAATTTAAATTTTAAATTTATTTTACATACCAACCACAGTTTCCCCTCCCTCCTCCTTCCTCTCCTTCCTTTCCTTCCCCCACCTCCTTCCTACCCCTCCTCCACTCCTTAGAAAGGGTAAGGCATCCCATGGGAGTCAATACAGCTTGGTATATCAAGTTGAGGCAGGATCAAGCCCCTCCCCCTACATCAAGGTTGAATGAGGCATCCCACCATAGGGAGTAGGTTCCAAAAAGCCAGCTCATGTACCAGGGACAGATCCTGGTCCCACTGCTAGGGTTCCTACAAAGAAACCAAGCTGCACAACTGTCATCCACATGCAGAGGGCTTAGGTTAGTCCCATGCAGGCTCCTTAGATGTCAGTCTAGAGTCTGTGAGCTCCCACAAGCTCGGGTCATCTGTCTCTGTGGGTTTCCCCGTCATGATCTTGACCCCTCTTGCTCATATAATCCCTCCTCCCTCTCTTCCACCTTTCTTGAAGTATAGTTGTTAAATAAAAATTATATATATCTAAATATAGCAAGTACAGGTTTGGTATATATGCACATTTAGAATAATTAATGCAATCAAACTAATTAATACATTTATAATTCCCAACACCTACTTGTATTTCTTGTGATGATACCCTTTAAGGTCTACTAAGCAAATTTTAAGTACACAATACAATATTATTAACTATAATAAGGGGCTGTCTCTACAGTTCAACAAAAATGATACATTGTTAGATAAGCTCTTTCATTAACTGACTTTACAAGAATTAATTTATTCATTGAACTACATAGATTCTTACAAGATAGAGTAAATCTTTTTGAAGCTTGAACTTAAGGTTTTTCACATGCTAGGCAGGTACTCTACCACTGAGCTATGCAAGTTGCCCCAAGATAGGGTAATTACCAATCTGTTTTCAGATGATAAGCTACTCAAAAAATGATCTACTTATTGCCAGTTAGGATATACCCAACCAACACTAGGACCAACTAGGGAATTCAGAGCCCTAAAACATTAGTTTTTCAAAAATGTCATTGAAACATAACACACATGGAGAGTATTGAAGAAAATCTTAGCTTTCAGCTCAAGAAATTTCCATGAATTGAACATCTCCATGTAATAGCTGTCAAATGGGAAGAAAACAAAGAAAAACAAAATAGAATAAAGCTAGGATCTAAAAGGCCACCCTCACATTTCCTTCCATTCATTCCTTTTTAAACATAGCTATATCCTGACTCATAACTTTATTTACTAGTGGTCCTTGTATTTGTACTTCAGATAATGGAATCATCTTTATATGTACTCTTTTGTGTACACTTTGGTTTATAAAAATTCATCTACCCACAGTGCTGATAAGCATTTGAGTCCAGGGTTCAACTATTTTGAATAGGCTTGCTGTGTCCATCCTTGCTCATGTCTTTTGTTGGTCATATAAGATTATATTGCCTGAGTAGCTAGGAGCAAAATTGCTAGGCTCAGAGCATGCATTTGTTCAGTTTTTGCAAAATAATATGAGAGTATTTTCCAGAATGATTGTCTTAGTTTATAGTCCTATCAGCTCAAATTGCTTATGATATTTACTATCTTTCTCCTTTTAGCAACTCCGGGATCAATTTATAGTAACATTTTGCTGTTGTTTTAATTTGTATTTCATTGGTGACTAATGAAGTCAAACATCTCTAATATATTTATTTACATTTTAGATGTCTTCTTTTGATAGATGCCTGTTTAAATCTTTGTCTGCTTTTTTGTTGTTGGGTATTCCATATTCTAAGAATTAATTTGTGAATGTTCTTTATATGGTCTGGATATACTTCCTTCAGCAACCTAGATTGCAAATAGCTCATTGTTTGACTTGCTTTTACAATGACAAGTATTAGTTAGACACCAACAATACCTTTCAAAAGTGACACTCTAAGTTTCTATTCTAACCCTAGTTTCAGATAGACAGGAAACAGAAACTCTATTTTGTAGCTAGGGACATTAATGAGCTCTATATAGGAATATTTGACCTGGAAACCTGGGGTTCAGGTTATTGGTAAAGCATTTGCCTAGCACCCTTGAAGCCTATGATTTGATTTCCAGTATTAGAAAGCAAAATATACATTAAAACCCAGACAATAATTGCATTACCCTCATTTGAGGGAAGCATTGATATCATCTTCTGTTCTGGATTCTTTGATAGCTCCTCCATCCCCTGAAGCCATTATATTTCTACATACAATTTGATTGAAAATTTGCATTTGGTTTTCTTGGAAGAAGAAAGATCAGTCTTGATGTCTACTGTAATCAACTCTGTTTCTCAGCTGGGTGGTGGTGGCACACAACTTTAATCCCAGCACTCGAGAGGCAGAGGCAGGTGGATCTCTGAGTCCAAGGCCAGCCTGGGCTACCGAGTGAGTTCCAGGACAACCAGGACTTCACAGAGAAACCCTGTCTTAAAAAAAATCTGTTTCTGGGTCTGTATATCTTTCTTTGTTTCCACAGAGACTCACAACTTGTTTACCCATTTTACGTATTTATGTAAGATTATACTGGGGGAAAATACCTCACCAAAACTACAGTTAACTCTTACTTAATAATGAAACAAAATCTCACTAATATTTTAAAGTTGGCTGAGGCTAAATACTAAGATACTAAAAAAATATCGAAGAGAAAAATATTCTGTCAGAAATTCACTCTATGTTCATTATTAGGAAAAAAGAAAGGTTTCTTTTGTCTCTGGATAGGTTCTTGAAGTGTATAGCTGGTGAGCAGGACACAGTCAGTTATTAATTAAGAGTAAGAATGTCATAAAGTAGGGAAATGTGTGTGCTATCACAAACAGGTAAATTATATATCATAATGTCTGTATCCTTCACTTAGAGCAAATGTAGCAAAAGTCACAATTGTGTAGAGGTAAAAGGTCATAGTGGTGTATTTTCTAGTTTTAAGCAAGATTCATTTCCCTTATCCAGGTACTCTTTATTATGGAGTTAGAAATATGTCTTAAATTTTATTTTCTACTCAAGAATTTGATCTCCATTAAAAGTGAATTTGAGAATTAGAGGTAAAGCATATTGACACTTATGTGTGAAAATACCAGAATGAAATCCATTATGCTGCCTTAAAAAACATAAAAAACAGCTAAGAAACCACTAATTTTGGATATGGAGCTATGGACTAATGAAAATTCTTTGAAGTTCTTTCAGATAATTTCCTGAGAACAGACTTGGATGAAGGAAAGCATGTGTATAATAAGAGACATATTGCAGGCTTTTAAGATATTGGAACTTTGATGAGTGGTCAAAGCTAAACATATTTTTGGGCATAAGGCTAGGTATTTAGAATGCAGTTAAAAATTATACTGGTTTAGGAAAATGACAGCATCCTCTAGGGTTCATGGAGGTTGATCCTCCCTAGCAACGGGTAGTTGGCTGGGTTAATAGTATCAAGCATGAACATATAATAATTAGGAAGAGATCATGAATTTAGGAGGGAGTTGTGTATGGGGGTGCTGGAGTAGTTGGAGCAGGGAGATTGTGGAGTGGACATGATGTAAATATAGTTTTATGCATGGAATTCTCAAAAATGTAAAAATATAAATTGGTAACATTAGGTTATGCTATATACCATGTTTACAAAAAGAAAAGATATTGGAGCTTACGAAAGGCATTTCAAAATTTTCTCTAGGTGTATTATCTGATGAAGTCAAGTGCAGTTTTACATTCTTTTCCAAGTTTGTGTTCCTTCTCCACAAAGTATCATTATTCTTGAGCACATACTGAAGAAAACAGCAAAAAAAAAAACCCTGTATATTAAAGGAAATCCTTAAAAGAATCTGCTTCAATAGAAATAAACAAGAATAATTATTGATCGGCATGTCAATTATTTTATGTAAAATAATTTCATTTTAAGGTGCTTGAACACAATTACTATTATTTTATGAAAACTGATAAGAGGAATTTGTATCTAATCTTGAGTCTTTTCTATTTGGATTGTCTCAGTTTCTGAACTGATATAAATAAAATTTATGATTTATGTCTATGTTATATGAATGCCACATGTCTGATTAATTATTAATGCATTCTGTACAATACTTAGCACAGTGTAAATGAAATAAAAATGATTTATAGGAGGAAGTTTATCAATAGATTTTGCAATTATTGATTTCATAATTTACAGTATGATATATTAATATATCAAATAGCAAAGCATCAACATCAGACGATATTAAAGAAACTGAGGATACAGGAGATAGACATTAATGTAAATAAGTCATTGAAATATAGTTGAGGAATACTATAGCTATGAAAAACATAATATCACAAAAGAAAAAATTAGAGAAGCCTTCTAAAAGGAAGCAATGTTGAAAGGTATTGAAGGGAGGGCAGGAGCTGATCAGGTTGGGTAAGTAGGAAATCATTTCAAATAGAGAAATCAGAATTGATAAAGGTAGTGTTAGGTCTAGATGGTTTATGTAGAAGAAATTTGAGGTGATATTTTGTATGACAAGAAAGTCTAGAGAACTACTCTTAAAGTGGTATTACCACCTTTTCATAGAAGACACATCACTGCTTCATAATTTGGATATTTCTTTGGATTGGCTTTGGAGGCTATTAAAGTTTTAAAGCAGTATTAAATTCAATCTACATGAAAGGACATATTTAAAATCCCTATGACCTACAATAATAAATGTCTTAGCAAGATATGTCCACCTGTACAATAGTGACATGAAAGTTATGGTAGCAACTAATTACTTTCTTATTGGACTTAAGGCCCACTCCATGAAATGGTGCCCATATCTGACAGCATTATCACGGCCAAGAACATGTGGTGAGACAAGTCATAGACCCTTGGGAAAAGCTTACTACTATTATTCTGCTGAATGGACACAGTATCAAACCAACTCATAATGATTTATTGTTACACCAGTAGATTGGTGCATTTCTTGGCTCTCATCAGAAAAGCTTCTTCTTGTATAAAATGGCAGTTAGCACAGAGCCCTACAACTGGTGAAAATGTAAAGAATAAGATACCTCAAAGTGCTCATCCCTAAATGGGATGTCTATAACACACTCTTTCGCCCAGGGCTCAGAGATCATTGCCAAATAGGGGGCAGAAAGATTATAAGAGCAATAGATGGTGCATTACAAAAGAAAGCAAAACAAAACAGTATTTTCTGGACACAATAGGGCAATAGCACATATAAACTCATACTGACCGTGAAAGCATGTACAAGCCTGTTTTGAATTCAATCCAGACAAAACCCTACAAGGAAGGGGTATGTAGGCATGAAGTCCCACCTGTAGTTGAAACACTATTGGCATTTGATAGTTGTTGAGAGAAACAAGGTCAGTTTTCTTTAAAGATGGGATTTGGGGGTGGTTGGCAACACTCCTGAGCAAGCTCCACACCCAAGAATATTTGGGCAATAAAGACTAGACTTGGATGGTTTAACAAAGAGATAACAAGAATTTGAGTGGGTAGGGAAGCAGGAGAGGATCTGGGAGGAGTTGGGGGAGGAAGATGTATATGACCAAAATATATTGTATGAAATTCTGAAAGAATTAATAAAAATATTATTAAAAATAAAACAAAAGAATAACAAAGGATTGTTTAAGCTTTGCAGATACATCCAAGTATGAAGTGGCAGGGGTGGGACCAGGTAACCATTCCTTCCCTAGTAAAAATGACAAGGGATAAAGCTTTCAATGTAGCAAATCACTATTCCACCTCCCACTGAGAAGAGCTGATAATTGGAAAGTAGGATACATTTATATTTTTGCAACCAAAATAATTCACTTGTTGAGTTTTAGCAAGAGACTATGCTTTCATTAAAGTCATTGTTTCCTATGATTAAGCAGTATCGTATTTTAAAAATCACATCAGTATTTGAAGCTCATCTATGACGCATTACACAGTAAGTGGTACCGTAAATACTTTTATAGCTTTCTGCTTCTGTTGCTACCATGGGGCCTGTGGAAAACCTTGTGGGGAAGGGGAACATAAAATGAAACAGGTTTTGAAGTTCACCTTAAACCGCACCCACACCATAGAAGATGGAATCATGGATGCTGCCAATTTCGAGCACCTCCTGTTTGAGTACAGATGGGAACTGAAAAGCTGGGAATCTTGGTGTAGAAGTTGTAACCACTGAAATGAGCAAGAGCAAGATCATTGCAATTTCCAAAAAGTATTTGAGATATCTCGCCAAATAATATTTGAAGAAGAATAATGACATGATTTGTTCCATGTGGTTGCTTAGAGCCAAGAAAATTAAGTATTATATGACTTACACACTAATTAGGATGAACAGGAAGAGGAATATGACAATTAAAATGCATTGACATAGGATGTTTTGTATGAATTCATAAATAAAATTTAGGAGTAAACAACTTAAAAGTAATTTTATATATTGGTTGTTATAATGAAGGCATTAGGAATAGCCAGTTGAATGAAGATGGACTTCAAATATTGATGATTGGGTATTTTTCATGTTATAAATGAAATATCACTGGCCTTTAAGATGACTTATTGGTTAAAGGCTCCTGCAGGCTGATGACCTGAGTTCAATTCCTGGGACCTTCATGGTGGAAGGAGAAAACTGACTCTTGCAAGTTATCCTCTGACCTCCATTCACACACACATACACACACGTATACACACACACACACACACACACACACACACACATGCAAACAAATATGTAATTTAATAAATGTAATATCAACCATGATGCAGCTCCTGCATTCAAGCATAGACCTAAAAGATAAAAAGCTGATAGGTATCAAAATCCTGTTAAATGTCATGTGGCTAGAATGCATATGAGCTTTGGAATAAGATAAACTAAATTTATATCCAAATTCTGTCACTTGCAATTTGTTTTTTTCCCTTGTATTCAAAGGACTCTTTCAAAATGAATATAAGTAGCATTAACCTCCTCGTGGTACCAATGACAAGCTGGGTGCTCATTTGCTCTGTTTAGTTGGAACCATGACTGACAGCTTCCTCAGTGTTGGCAGCCCTGATTACTTGCATGTCAACAGTTTAGGGATCAGGCTTGAGGTCACAGAAGCTTAGGACTCTAGGCTCTTAAGAACTACAGGCTTTTTCCCTAAGTGTGGAAATCTAAAGACTTAGCTTTAGGTGCTCAGGACAGAGAAATCTCTGGGCCTTCCGATCTGCCTACTTCTCCCAGCTAGTGTTGGAGTCTTCAGCTGTGGATATTGGAACCCTTGCTCTTAACTCTTGACACCTCTCAAACTAGCTCTTCCAATGACCACAGCTCACTGCCTCAGCTCTTTGTATCTTCTTGCCTTTTGGAGTTGTAGCTGTCCCCCACCTCTTACCTTCTTACTACTTTACAGTCTATGTCCTCTCTGGAGTTCTTCACTCACCCCTGTCTTAGTCACTGAGTGAGCTGAGGGCTTAGAGCTTTTGGAGTTTCTGGGGCTTATAGCCTAAGGAATTACTCCCCAGATGATTCTTAGCTGCTAGTAGTCTGCCCATGGCTGGACGCCAAGGGTTTCATCACTCTTAATACTATCAGCTTGGCCCACTCTACCCATGATTTTTTTTAAAGTGGCAATAAATGACAATTCAAGAAAATTCATGTTGTCTTCTCAGGGTTTGAAACACAGGAGAAGCTTCTAGTTAACCCAAATGAGAAATCCCTTTTTTTATATAACTAGAAAAGAAGTGCAGGACACTTGTGCTTAGTTAGCAAATCCATCTAACATAGCCTTGTACATGCATGGATTCCATTTCTACCCATCACCAGTCACAAATTTTGCCTATGAAGTAATCAGAAGCTTCTCATTACATCACGAACTTATTTTACTGAGTCACTCGAGAGGTGTTTCCCCTCCTGTACTGACTGAAAATAACTACAGGATGAGCACTCATCCTAAGCTTGTCTTGTCCAAAGTAGAGCCTTCTAAAAGTAGTGCAAGTAGAGCAGCCGTAACTGGAGCAAAGCCTTCAGAAGCAGAGGGCGTGGCTTTTGCAGTAGCCCTGCTTACAGTGGTCTCTGCAGCTGAAAGGCAGCTTCCTCACAATTATAATACAGTATACAAATCAGGGAGGGGGCGTTCTCAGGATTGCATTGCCAAAGAAGGGCCTATTTGCCTTGTTCCAGGCAGCTAGGCGTAAGGAGAGAGTCTATAAGCTGTCATTCAAGGGGCCAGATGGCCAGCACCCAACAGTTTTACTCATTCACAAAAGAAACAAGGAATACTTAAAATGAAGACTTAGAGTTAATATTCTTAGCAGTATTTAACAATGCTTAACTGCTTCCAGAAGCCCCGAGAGAGGGTTAGCTCCCTCTGATCTCTGGGATCTAAGCCTTTGCTCCCTCAACATCTTTGTGAGAGGGAAATAGATAAATACAGAATTCAATGGCCAGGTATGTAGTAGACATCAACAAATTTTGATTTTTGTTCTATTTTGTAATCAAATTCCTGTAGTGAATTGTTAATACTGTGGGTTAAAAATCTTTGAGTTATTCTACCCTCTAATTGATTTGATAGGGTCCCTGAAAAACTCAGAGGCACATCAAAGGATAACTTCACATCACATCAGTCTCTGCTGTTGTTGATACCATGAATTGTTATGGAATCCTAAACATATGCCTCGGCCTGGTCCTCAGGAATATTAGGCTTCATTAGTTTGAATCTCATATCTTTGGCTGCTTCTATGGAGTCTATTTCCACACTTGTACATCAAAACATTTCCCATCGGCCTTAAGATTCTTACGAGGCCTTTTTTTTTATTGCTATACAAATGAAACACTATCTGTTCTTGGAGACACTGTTAGAGCTCCCCAAATCAAAAGGACTTATAGACTTTCTCATTAGGAGAAGACGAAAGCTAGTTACTCTAAAAGCTGTCAACAAGAGAGATGGAGGTACCTTTTCCTTGAATGAATGAATAAATCAGCCAAGCTAAAAGTGCTATCAAGAGAGATTAGCAGCTAAGTGCTGATTGCCCATGGCGTTGACTTCTGATGAAATTCAAAAACCACCATCTTGCACAGTTCTGAATATGATGGGTTTACTTTGCCAGGGTCAACACCCTCCGTCTCCTGGATTCAATTATCGTCTTCGTGGATGACACACAAATCTACTTG
The DNA here is from genome assembly GCA_001675575.1 of Neotoma lepida. Classification (NCBI taxonomy): domain Eukaryota; kingdom Metazoa; phylum Chordata; class Mammalia; order Rodentia; family Cricetidae; genus Neotoma; species Neotoma lepida. The sequence goes on from LZPO01107900.1 coordinate 172,241, forward strand.
TCTGTGCTGCACTTAATCCCTGGGTTCAGTGCTGTATAACTAAGGCAACCATATTTTCTGCACCAAAAGTCAGAAGACACATGCATCGCCTGACAAAAGATTGCTTTCTTTTTTTTCTGATGTGTGAATTATTCATATGAAGACTTGCAGAGACAGAAAAATTCAATCACATTTAGTTGTACTTTTAATGAATTTACTGAAAAGATATCTAGCAGATGTCTATCGCTGTCACCATCAGCATCAATATACATTTATCCTCTGTAGCTTCCTCTAGCTTAAACTTTTCCTACCATCAATAGGAAACTTGATCATTTTTCTCTTGTCCTCAGACAGGTAACTTAGGGTAATGTTCAACTCACCTAACCACGTGTTCTGCACATCTGATTAGTTTGTAAATGATTACTTCTTCAAGAAAAAAAAATTTTTGTCCCTATTTTATTCTCCTAACTCTGCTGCCACAGTCATCATACATGATGGCAGTGGATCAGCTTACATGCGTGGTAGAAAGAACTAGTAAAGTGTATCAAAGTAACAAATACTTGGGTCTAATCCTCATAGAGACTGATTTAATGGAATTGGAGTAGGATCCTGAGATTTGCATATTTTTTGAAGCAGGGGTTCATGTAGCCCAGGCTGTTCTCAAACTTGCTATGTAGTCAAGAATACTGTTAAACTTATTATCTTTCCTCACCCCCTGCGTGCAACACAGTGGTTTATACAGTGTTCACGTTGAAGCTAAGGTTCCTTGCATGCTAGGCAAGCATCTCACCAAGGGAGCTGTGTCCCCAGCTCTGAGGTTTCAGTAGTTTCTAGATCATGTAATCCATGTAACAGCATTCAGTATGAACAGTTTACTTTGATATTTCATGTTTAAATTTAGTTGTTTTAGTAAACGCTTCTATTTTGAACCGTAAAAGCATATTAAGGGAAAGCTACTGCTTGTGATTCAACTGAAGATAAAATGTGTCCAGTGGATTTAATCATTATGCTGAATAAATGAGGACAAGCACCTCCCTCATCACGATAGCAAGGTAATCTCATTGTGGGCCAAGTACCTGATGAGGGAGAGGTAGCATAATAAGAATCATCACATAATAGAAATGAGAAAAATAAAACAGCCTCCAATGTGACTAAATGGATGCTCAATGTAGTTTGCTTGCATTTTGAATTCAGTGGTGTTGGGAAACTTTTCCCACTATTTACAATTTGTTTATTTGCCTAATAGTAACTTTGGATGACAGAAATGTCCATTTTAGCATGCAAGCTTACAGAAACTTCATAATGTGACTTTAGCATTGCGCCCAGGCTAACTAACTGTATCCGTTTTCTGATTTGTGATGGTGGAGGCATTCCATTTTCCCCTGTTTTCATGTTACCCTGTTTCTCAGACAATGTTTTTAAGTCCTGTGTAGAAATTTCTGCAGAAACAATCCTTAATTGTCACTGTACTTCTAATTTTCCAGTGTAAAATAAAAATCCTCTTGAGGTTTATTCGGGCTCGTATAGGCTATCTTTTTCAACTCATAGGCATACTGAGACCCATTGCTATCTTCTTATTTTGTGTAAAATTAGCAATCTGTTGAGATTGGCATTCTGTTTTTGTATTTGTTAGTTTGGGAAAGAGGACTCCCCCACATGTATTTATTATGTTTCCCTATATAAAGGGTAATTATTTAAAATATTCTCCACATTGTGCCATTTAATAATGTATTCTAGACAGATATACATATCAATACTCTAGAGTTGTTTCTTTTGTTTTTGTTTGAATTTCTGGCAATGTTCCGTTCCACAGATGGGATGCTCAACAACTAATAGAACAAATTTCTTAATGAAGTATCTAGAATATCTACTCACAGTAATGTAGCTTGTGTATTTTCATACGGATATTCACGGACAAATTATCCTGCACTGAGCATATTCGGCTGAGGATTTTTGTTGGTTTTTTGTTTTGCTTTGGTTTTTAGAGATAGGGATTCACTGTGTAGCCCTGGCTGTCCTGGGACTCACTCTGTAGACTAGGCTAGCCTCGAACTCACAGAAACCCACCTACCTCTGCCTTTAAAGTGTTGAGATTAAAGGCATGTGCTACTACTGCCTGGCTCCACTGAGGTTTAAAAAACTCCAACATGAAAGATTCGTTCCTTTGTGGATAGTAAAAATCTTCTGTATTATATATTTTTTTCAGAATGTGTCTTCTTTTTTTTTTTACATACCAACCACAGTTGCCCCTCCCTCCTCTCCTCCTGTTCCCTCCCCCCACCTCTTTTCTACCCCACCTCCACACCATCCACTCCTCAGAAAGGGTAAGGCCTCTCCCATGGGGAGTCAACAAAGCATGGCATATCAAGTTGGGGCAGGACTAAGCTCCTCCCTTCTGCATCAAGGCTGAGAGAGGCATCCCACCACAGGGAATAAGTTCCAAAAAGCCAGCTCATGCACCAGGGACAGATCTTGGTCCCACTGCTAGTGGTCCCACAAACAGACTGAGCTACGCAACTGTCACTCACATACAAAGGGCCTAGGTTGGTCCCATGCAGGTTCCCTAGCTGTCGGTCTAGAGTCTGTGAGCTTCTACGAGCTTGCGTCATTTGTCACTGTGGGTTTTCCTGTCATGATCTTGACCCCCTTGCTTACATAATTCCTCCTCCCTCTCTTCAACTGGATTCCCGAAGCTCCGCCCAGTGCCTGGCCATGGACCTCCGAATCTGCTTCCATCAGTCACTGGATGAAGTTTGTATGATGACATTTAGGTTAGTCACCAATCTGACGACAGGAAAAGGCCAGTTCAGACACCCTCTCCACCACCGCCCAGAGTCTTAGCTGGAGTCACCCCCATGGGCCCCCAGGAGCCTTCCTGGTACCAGGCCTCTCCCTAATCCCATATTGGCCCCCTCTATCAAGATATCTCCTTTGTTTCTCTCTCTCTCTCTCAGTCCCTTCCCCAACTTGACCATCCGGATCCCTCATGTTCCCATCTATATTTTATTTTTGAAGTAATAATTTGCTTTAAAATTAACATATTCTTCCTTTAAATGTTTGAATCTATTAGAGTAGAAATCCTATTTTACATTACTTCCAAATCAAGCCTAATAAATCTTGTCCTTAAATAAACACCATTTTAAATGTATGTTATAACACGCATTTATTTTACTCATGGGTACGTATTGGAAACACATATGGACAGTTATAAAAGACATATTATATTACTTTATGGTTTCAATTAATCTTGCACAAAATTTACCATATTGTGCATATCATTTCCTATATGTATAGTATGTAACAATCAGTAGAATTGTTTCAATATTGGTCAATAAAAAGATAGTTTCTTTCTAAAGCTACATGATATCATGGAGGATCAAGGAAAGGCTTTGCTAATTGTAATCATCCAGAAGTTTATTTCATAATAATATAAAAAATTGTTGCAGCATATTAAGCATTGATATTTTCCATGGTGGAAGAAAAGGAAACTATTCATAGTTGCCTACTTATCAAAGAAGTAATAACTCATTATACAGAACCAGGCATACAGTCTCAATTAACAATAAGAGAACCAACCAATATATAATCTTATTGTGTGCCAAGGAAAGTAGAGCTGAATAGCAGTAATGCCTCTAACAGCAAGGAGCAAATTTGATGACTTACAGGCTTTATATGTCTCATTTTAACAGACATTATTAAATTATATTCCCAAGTAAAAAACAATACCAGTTTTTACTCTCATTTATAAGAACTCTCAGTGTAGTACTGCCCCATTTTTTAATTGGGTTATATGTTTTTTTTTCTAGGGATTTTTTTTTAGTTCTTTATTTATTTTAGATATTAACCCTCTATTGGATGTGTAGTTCGTAAAGAGATTTTCCCATTCAGTAGCCTGTCACTTTGCCCAAATGATGGTGTCCTTTGCCATACAGAAGCTTTTCAGTTTCATGGAGTGCCATTTATTAACTGTTCTTCTTAGTGCCTATGCTGTGTCCCCTTCACAAAGTCTTGGGTCAATTAATTCAAGCCTATTCTCCACTTGCTTTTTATATGGTTCAGGGTATCTGGTTTTAGGTTGAGGTCTTTGATCCATTTATAGTTGAGTTTTGTGTAGGATGGATGATAAATACGGATCTATTTGCATTCTTCTACATGCAGACAATCAGTTTGACCAGAACCATTTATTGAAGAAGCTGTCTTTTTCCCAGTGTATATTTCTGGCTTCTTTTTAAAAAATCAGGTGTCTGTAGGTGTGTGGACCTTTATCTGGGACTTCAATTTGATTCCATTGATCAACCTGTGTGTTTTTATGCCAATACCATGAAGTTTTATTACCATAGTTCTGTAGTAGAGCTTGAAATCCGGGATGGTGATGCCTCTGGAAGTTCTTTTAGTGTACAGGACTGTTTCAGCTACCCTGTCCTTTTTGTTTTTTCATATGAAGTTGAGTATTGCTCTTTTAAGGTTTGTAAAGAATTAGGTTGAAATTTTGAGGGAATTGCATTGAATCTGTAGACTGCTTTTGATAGGATGGCTATTTTTACTATATTAATCCTGCTGATCCATGAGTATGGAAGATCTTTCTATCTTCTGATATCCTCTTCAATTTCTTTCTTCAAATACTTGAAATTTTCTGACTTTGACATTCCATCTTATACTTGTCAGAATGGTTAAGATAAAAAACACAAGTGACAGCTCATGCTGGAGAGGATGTGGAGCAAGGGGAACATTCCTTCATTGCTGGTGGGAGTGCAAAACTGTATAGTCATTGTGGAAATCAGTATGATGGTTTCCCAGAAAATTGGAAACCAGTCTATCTCAAGATCCAGCTGTACTGCTCCTGGGCATATTCCAAAGGATGCTCAATCATACCACAAGGACACTTGCTCAGCTATGTTCATAGCGGCATTATTTGTAATAGATAAAACCTGGAAACAAGCTAGTTGCCCCTCAACCAAAGAATGGATAAAGAAAATGTGGTATATTTACTCAGGTGTTAAAAACAATGACATCAGGAAGTTTGAAGGCAAATGGATGAAACTAGAAAAAAAATCATCCTAGGTGAGGTAACTGAGACCCAGAAAGACAAACATGATGTGTACTCACTCATAAGTAGATATTAACTGTAAAGGATAACCATGCTACAATATACAGAACCACAGAGGCTAGGTAACAAGGCGAGCTCAAGGGGGTGGGGGGAATGCATGGCTCTTCCTAGGAATGGGAAATAGAGATTTCCTGAGTGGACTAGGGGTGGGTGGCCATGAGAACTTGAGGGATTGGTTTGGGGGTTGGCAGAGGGGGAGAATGCTGAGATGCTGACAGAGATAACTAGAAAGGGGGGCCTTATGGGATCGGGTAGAAGCCTGATACAAGAACTCTCACAAGTCTGCAAGGATAGCCCCAGCTAAGACTCCTAGCAGCAGTGGATGCCTAGCCTGAACTGGCCATTTCTGTGATCAGATGAGAGTCTTCATCCAATGACTGGTAGAGGCAGATTGAGAGACCAAACATTGAGTTGAGCTCAAGGAGTCCTCCTGAGGAGAGGGAGGAAGGGTTATAGGAGCCAAGGGAGTCAAAGACATTGGGGAAAACCCACAGAAAAGGCTAGCCTGGCTCATGGGAACTCAGTCTGAACCAACAACAAAGGAGCCTGCATGGGACCAACCTAGGCCTTCTTCATATATGTAACAGTTGTGTAGCTTGGTCTATTTGTAGGACTCCTGGCAATGGTAGCAGGGGCTGTGCCTGGTGCTTTGGCTGCCTCTTGGGAATTTATTCCTCATCCTGGATTACCTTGTCCAGCCTGAATATAGGAGGAGGTGCTTGGTCTTATGGCAGCTTGATAGGCCATGCTTTGCTGAATCACAGGGGAGGGAGGCCTGTCCCTTTCTGAGCAGGTATGGAGGAGGAGTGGCTTGAGAGGAAAGTGGAGGGGAGGAGTGGAGAGGGACAAGGAGGAGAGGAGGGAGGGGAGGCTGTGGTTGGGATGTAAAATAAATAAATAAATTTTTAAAAGGACTTGAGGTGAGACTCTCTGGGTGGGAGAAGAGTCACTCACCTCTTGGTCCATTGAGAGCTGATGGGCCCACTATCTACAGTGGAACACCTCCACAGCCTTGATGCAGGAGGAGGGGCTTGGACCTGCCTCTATTGAATGTACCATGCTCTGCTGACTCCCCATGGGAGGTGTTACCTTCTTGTAGGAGGGAAGGGGAATGGGGGGTGAGTTGGGGAGGGGCGTGAGGAGGTAGAGGGGGATCTGTGATTGGTATGTAAAATGAGGAAAAATTTTCTTAATAAAAAAAGAAATTTTTAAAAAAAGGACTTGAAGTTTTTACCATTCAAGTCTTTCACTTGCTCGGTTAGAGGTATCCCAAGATATTTTATATTATTAGAGACTGTTGTGAAAGGTGTTGTTTCCCTGATTTCTTTCTCAGTCCTTTTGTCATTTGTATATAGGAAAGTTACTGATTTTTTTTGTGTTAAGTTTCCTGGCATAAATCACATTTCTAATCCTTTTACTTGCCCATGCTTGTTTATCTTTCTTCTTTGCCATTTTCCTTTTAAAATAATATTTTAAAATATCTTTTTGAAATAATAATATTATTATATCATTTCTCTCTTCCCTTTCCCCCCTCCAAACCCTCTCAATGCACCCTTTTGTTCTCTCTCAACTTCATGGCCTCTTTTCCTGTAACTGTTTTTACAAATCATTCCTAAATACATATACAACTTGCTCAGTCAGTCTGTGTAACATTATCTGTATGTATATGATATCAGGCTTCCATTTACTTTACATTATAGTTTATGTTATGTTTTTATAATACGCTTCTTTTCCTAGAAAAGGAAGAGTATATTGGAGATGGACAGGTGGGTCAGCTGTTAAGAGTCCTTCCTGCTCTATTAAAAGTCCACAGTTAGGCTCCCAACACCACATCAGGTGCATCCAAAACACTGTGACTCCAGATCTAAGGAATCCAATGCTTCTTTCTGTCTCTGTGGATGTCTGTCAATACATTTGTGTGCACAAATTATGTGTGTGTGTGCATATTCACAAATAAAATAAATCTTGAAGACTGGAAATGTATAAATATATCAGTAAGGACTAGGAAGTATTAGGAGGATGGAAAGAGAGAAATCTGGCACATTTATAACATATGATTTCCATGTTTTTCAAACACATTATTCTGAGATTTGCTTGGGTGTGTTGCTTCACAACATTTTCATGTTTTAGATTTTGCTAAATGCTGATCACTTCCATTCTGCCCAATTTTTCCTTTTAAATAAGTGCTTAACCAAAGGTCCACACTAAAAGTAACCGTTTGTGGGTTTTCCTTTTCATCCTGTTACTGTAGAGACATTTTCCTTAATTGGTCAAAGTCTTTCCTTACTGAACTGTGTCTTTGAGACTATTTAGCATTTCTTGTGTAATTTACCATCATCTGCAGTCCTGACAAGTTGTTCCTCAACCATATATCACAGACAAAACAACATTTTTCAATATAGTCATCATCTTGATGGTTCGATTATGACTTTACTGTTTTCTGACTGCTGATGATTTCTGGTGGCACAGCTATTTATTTCAGCCCTGGTTAGCTGCACCTAGTAGTAGTCCTGCTAGGAAGAATCATCAGAATGACAGTGTCCCTTACAATATAACACAGCCAGGTCCACTGAGAACAACCAGAGGTCCCAGAAGGCTAGCACAAATGAATTGGTCAGCACTCACACCAGGTAACAGTGTTTGACTTAAAGCTCTTTGCATTCACCGTGCCTGTGCCTTCCTTTTTAAAAACTATTGGTCCTTCTTTTCCATGTCTAAAGCCCACTCCTTTTGTTGGTCAGTTGCCTCAGTTACATTTTTACTATGAGATCACTATATAGTAGAATTCCATCTTGTTTGATGTTATTCCAGTAAGAAAATGAACACAGGCTTGTTACAAAAAAACATCCTTACAATTGAGGTTTATTCCAACAATAGAACAGACTGTCTCTAGAAATAGGTAGGCTCTTGATTCCCAGAGTTTTCTAGCAGAGGTTCAGATAGCTCTCATTTCCCTGTAATTATACCATGTGTCATCATTAAAACAAATTAATTCAATTTTTAAATGGAAATGTCCATTGTGGTTTTGAATACACATGAATATTGTGAAACATTAAAATCATTCAGAGAAAATGAAAGTTTACCTTACTATTGCATCTTTTGGGGTACTTCAGTGTTAATAACTCCATATATGTCCTTCTAGACATTTAATTTGTCTGTGTAAATATATTGTTTTTATAATAATGATATATACTATATACAATTTTCTATAAGCTTATTTGTTCAGTTAAAAGATAGGATATATTTTCATGTCAATAATAAATATTGCTCTAACTTTATATTAACTTTGTTTTAATATACAGAACATATGCATAATTCAAAATCATGAAGAATCAGAAAAGCGTTTCAAAGACAGAACAGTGAAGTTTGTTATGAAAATTTTCAAACATCCAGAGAAACTGAAAGAAAAGTACAGTGAATTTCTGTGTGTTCACTACCTTGATTCTACAATTATAACTATTCCACTTCTTTTATCACATAACAACCCATCTTAATTTTTGAGGCCTTTCAAACTGAAATGTAGACATCATTACACTTCACTTCTGGATGTCTATCTTTAACTATAATCTAATGTTTATGGCTCTTAAGTTAAAAAAAATCATATTCAGCATAACACAAATGTTTTCATGGTAACAACTAAACAGCTTTTAACAAACACATGACCAATGCAACCTAAACATTTGTCAATATAGAAACTACTTCAGATGAGCAGTATGCTGTTTTGTCATTTTTTCCATTGAGATCGTATTGCATTATCATTTGGTGCCAATAAATATAGATCTCATTTCTCTCTTATTATAGAGCATTTCCATATTGAAAAAGTCAAATGGCCATAGCCTCCTACAAGTTAAAGTGAACAAACAAACTATTGTGTAACTTGCTCTTGCATTTTCATTTTAGAATATATATTTTTTTCTGGTGAATATGCAAATAATAAATACAAGGAAAAGTAGTTGGATGACTGAATTCAAACAAGAATTAACCCCCAATCAATTCTCAAATGTTTCTAGGATCCAGACAAGTCATATATATGAGTGATGTAGACTGTGTCCCAGGCAATAAGGAGTAGTAAATTGTAGCATCCCGCCATTGCTCACTGCTGTCAAATGAGAGCAGGGTCCACTATTTGCTAGGTTCTCCGAAGTATTTTTTTAAAAGAAATGATGCCCAGTGACTGGGCAAAACCCAAATTTATTTTATGTAGCAGTCATTCTAGAGTCCTTCCTGTTAGGTAGCCTCCCTGGGTCTGTGGGTTGCAGAGTGATTGTCCTTTAGTTTATATCTAGTATCCACCTATCAGTGAATACTTACCATATTTGTCCTTCTGAGTCTGGGTTACCTCACTCAGGATGATATTTTCTAGTTCCATCCATTTGCCTGCAAATATCATATGGTCATTGTTTTTCTCTGCTGAGTAGTATTCCATTGTGTATATGTACCACATTTTCTTAATCCATTCTTCAGTTGATGGGCATCTAGGTTGTTTCCAGGTTCTGGCTATTACAAATAATGCTACTATGAACATGGATGAACATATATCTTTGCGATATGAATGAGCNTTTCTTGGGTATATACCCAAGAGTGGTATCACTGGGTCTTGAGGAAGATTCATTCCCAATTTTCTGATAAACCGCCATACTGATTTCCACAGTGGTTGTACAAGTTTGCACTCCCACCAACAGTGGAGGAGTGTTCCCCTTGCTCCACATCCTCTCCAGCATAGACTGTCATCAGTGTTTTTTTTTAAATTGTTCTGTGTATTTATTACTAAAATTTAAGATAACAAGATTGCCTTTATTACAAATGTCTGTGAATTAGAAAATCCAAGGATCAATTCCAAATATATATTTTTGATATCTTCCTAAACAATGTGTTGGACCGTTAAATCCTTTAACAGAGATCTAATATTAAATAATATACGTGTAAAAAATTATCCCCTATTGATGAACATCTGAGATGCCCGGTTCTTTCAGAATTACCAATAAAGTTATAAAGAAAGATATTTATCTCCACATTATTTTGTTGTATCCTTGAAAATATCCAGAATCTTATAGTGGGACTTTAGACAAAGCTTATTCCCACACACAGTTTGCATATCCCAAAGGCAATATATGTGATTTATATTATTTGAGAGCATTTTTTTGGTTATCCACTTATCTTCTGATGTTGAAAATTTAAGTACACAGAACCAAGCTTGGTCTTCAGGGCTATGAACCCAAGCATCACAATGCTCAGAATCAAAGAGAGCTGAGATAATCCTTATAAGAATACCAAGCCCCTGAAAACAATGTATAATCAACCTTGTGCAGGAAAAATGAGGGAAGATGACACAATTATCGAGGGAATTCAAAAAGTGTACAAAGTCAGAGGAATGAGTCTGGTAACCTCCTGTCAAGTTTGTTATCACAGACTGCTGAGCTGTACCCTGGTATTTCTTATTCAGAAGGTCTTGGATGGGAAGTCAGAATTTGAATTTCTAACAAGCTGTTAGCTGATGTTGCTGCATTTGGCAGAAGGACTACACTGAGATGCACTCATTTTGAGACTATAGACTGGCAAGGAAACTCATATATTTCTGCCTCTACTTGTGGAAATACTGCTCCAGTTCTTCACTCATGCCATTGTGAAGAAGTCCATATTACAGATAGATATCTAGTGATAATTTTCTACTTTTATTTGAATCTGTTTCCTTGTGCTTTTAAAACCTAGTCAAGTCCCGTTATCTGTTTCCTTAATATTTCAAATATTTAAGTCTCCATTACTGTGCCAGCATTATAAACTTAATATTTAATAAAAAAATTATCTGGACATAGTGATGCTTACCTTTATCCCCAGCACTTAGAAGGCAGACGCAGGTGGATCTCTGCAAATTGAAAGTCAGACAAATATATACAGAGAGATCCAGGCCAACTAGGGCTACATAGTGTGACTTTGCCTCAAAAAGAGGAATGAATAAATAAATCTCCCATTATTGAAATTATCAAGTACCACACCTCACCTGAAAGGGAGGCTCAGATTCTTGTCACATTGACTTACCTAGAGTCTATCTAGACAAAATGCAGATTTGATATGTGTAGTAGAAAGTTGAATTATTTACTTTTCTCTAGAATCCACATTAATTATGTTAATTTGCACAGCTACATGCCAAATTGAAATCATGCTGAATCAGAAAAAGCGAATTACAAATATCAATGCTTGTGTATGCATGCACACACTATTCCTCAGGGCTATTTAAATTTTGAGATATCAAATTTACTGGCTGCTCAGAAACACACCATGTCTGTATGTCACAAGATTTCATGTAAATCATCAATATATATGTGTATGTATATGTATCTCAAGATAGACATATATCTATTGCATGCCAAATTCTATTTATCTTATATTATACTGACATTTTGAATAAAACAAACTCCATTTCTAAATAAGAAGAGTAGCCAAAATAATATTAGATTGTGTTGCTTGAAAGTATATATGTTTCCAACTATACACTCACAGTGTATTATTCACTAGATGCTAAGTATACAAAGTATAAGAAGACAACAGCTTCTGTTCTCAAGGATTTTAGTCAGCCTAGTGAGAGAAACATGTAAATAAGTAACTACAAGGTATGTGACAAGGGTTATCATAGAAGCATAAAGAAAATGCCATGGAATCACAAAAGAATGATTCACTTTTTTTTCTGTAAGAACCAAAAAATTCTTCACAAATATTGTAACAACTTAATTGAGTTTTGAAGGAGTTGCTTGTTCACAAAGAAAAGAAGGGCCATTTTCAGTTTCTCAGAAAATTGGGAACCAATCTACTTCAAGATCCAGGTATACCATTATTGGGCATATATTCAAAGGATGCTCAATCATACCATGAGGACACTTGGTCAACTATGTTCATAGCAGCTTTATTTGTAATAGCCAGAACCTGGAAACAACCTAGATGCCCCTCAGCCAACGAATAGATAAAATGTGGTACATTTATACAATGGAGTATTACTCAGATGTTAAAAACAATGACATCACTACCTGTGGCAGGCAAGAGAGGTGACCTAGTCCCTCACTAACTGCAGCACTAGGAAGAGCAGGCCCCGCACCTTGCCTAGGCAGCACAGTGGAGCTGACCCTACTGGCAGGGATGAAGGTGAGCTGGCTCCCAGAATGTGAGCGTGGGAGATCTGGCCCTGCCCCTCATCTGCAATATGGTGGTGTGAACAAGTGGGAGATGCCATCCCCTCCCCCACCTCTCACCACCTGTGCCAGGTGGGAGAGCTGGCTCTGAGGTCAGGAGAGCTGTGAGCTGGCTCAGTATCTCACTGCAGCACTTGACAAAGCAGGTCCTGCACCTCACCTGGGCAACTCAGTAGAGTTGACCCTGCTGGTGATGGTGTAGGTGAGCCAACCCCGAGCACATAGGTGTGGGAGATCTAGTCCCACTTCTCATCTGTCATATAGTGTGGGCAGGGGAGAGATGCCCCCTTGCCCCTCACATCTTGCTGCCTACAGTACTCAGGAGAGCAGGCCTTGCACCTCAGCTGGGCACCATAGTAGTGCCGGTCCTGCGGGTGGGGGCACAGGTGAGCCTGCCCTGAGGTTATGAGAGTGGGAAAACTAGCCCTGCACCCCTTGTCTATCATGTGGTGTTGAAGGAGACTGAAAGATGCCCTCCCTCTGCCCCTGCTCACCCTTTGCCACCTGTAGCAGATGAGAGCTGCCCCTGCCCCTCAACAGATGCAGAACTAGGGAGAGTGGGACCTACACCTTGCCTGCGTAACACAGTAGAGCTGACCCCGACTGATGGAAGTGTGAGTGAGCTGGCCCTGAGAACATGAGTGTGAGAGACAGAGCCTTGCCCCTCATCTACCATATGGTGGTTTGGACAAGGGAGAGAGCCCCTCCATGTCCCTCAAGGCCTGTGGTAGGTGGGAGAGCTGTCCCTGATGTCACCAGAGCAAGAGAGTTGTCCCTGCCTCCCATCAGCTGTAGCACTAGGCAGAGTGGCCCCTACACCTTGACCAGGTAACTCGGTATATCTGGCTCTGGTGGTGTAGGTATGGGCAAGCTGACCCAAAGCACAGGAGAGCAGGAGAATCGCCCCCACCCCTGTTGATTACTAGATAAGGTGAGCTAGCCAGGGCAGTACTGGAGAGCCCACCCTGGTGCTGAGGATGAAGGAGAGCTGGCAGGCTGACCAACCCAGCACCCACCCAGACTCAGAACCAGAGCTGAGTTGGCCCATCTAATCATCTATCTAATCTATGATCTGCTGGAGCATGTGAAGGGGCTGATCCTGCAGACTCAAAGTTACAGGATCTCCATGACGTGGAGCAATAACAGGATATCCAAGAGGAGTCCCAGTGAGGGCCCAGTATTGATAGTGTAGCAATTGATAATGTAGCAGAGACCTCAAACCAGACCAACGACTCAATGCAATGAACACCTACAAAGAACAATATATGAACTAAAGAATCACTGTGTCACACCACAGCTTCCACAATGAGAATTTTCTTTTTTTTTCTTTTCTTTTAAATTTTATCTTGTTTTATCCTGGGAGTGGATGCAAGGGTAGAGGGTAAATGGGAAGGGACAGGGAGATGAGTGGGATCAAGATGTATGATGTGAAATCCACAAAGAATCAATAAAAAGTTAAATTTGAAATAAAAAACAATGACATGAAATTTGCAGGCAAAGGGATGGAATGAGAAAATATCATCCTGAGTGAAGTTCCCCAGACCCAGAAAGACAAACATGGTATGTATTCACTTATAAGTGGATATTAGCTGTAGAGTAAAGGATAACCAGGCTACAATGCACAGCTACAGAGAAGCTAGGTAACAAGGAGGGGCTCAAGGGTGATGGTGGTGCGTGGATATCCTGGGAAATACGAGTAGATTTNGGGAAGGGGAAATAGAATAGATTTTGTGGGTGGACTAGGGGTGGGTATGGATGAGAACATGAGGGATGGGGGGGTTGGAGGAGGAGAGTACTGAAAGAGACGAATGGAAAGGGGGGGCATTTCAGGGTGAGGGAGAAATCTAGTGCAAGGGAAACTCCCAGGAATCTACAAGGATGACCCCAGCTAAGACTTCTAGCAATAGGGGATACATAGTCTGAACTGGCCATCTCCTGTTACCAGGCAAGACTTCCAGTGAAGGGACTGGGACACCAACCCAGCCATATAACCTTTGACCTACTATCTGTAGAGACCTAGGTAGAACCAAACATAACTGGCAAAAATTGCCAATGTAATGATGACTAACAATATTCTGTTATACACATAGATTGGTGCCTAGCTCAATTGTCATTCTAGGGCTTAAGCCAGAAACTGATGGATATAGATATAGACTCACAGCCAAACATTAGGCAGAGCTTGGAGAATCCTGTTGAAGAGGAGAGGAAGGATTGTGGGAACCAGAAGGGTCAAGGATACCACAAGAAAACCCACAGAATCAACTAACCTGGGCTCTTAGGAGCTCACAGAGACTGAACCCCCAACCAGGGAGCCTGCATGGGACTGACCTAGGCCCTCTGCATATATGCTACAGTTGAGTGCTTGGTGTTCTTGTGGGACTCCTAACAGTGGGAGCAGAGGCTGTCTCTGACTCTTTTGCCTGCTTTTAGGACCCATTCCTCATACTGGGTTGCATTGACCAGCCTTAATACGAGGGGAGGTGTGCCATGCTTTGTTGATATCCATGGGAGATCTGCCCTTTTTTGAATAGAAACAGAGGAGGAGTAGATGGGGGCACACAGATGAGAGGTGGTGAGGAGGGCCTGGGAGGAGAGGAGGGAGGGGAAACTGTAGGTGGGATGTAAAAAAGTAATAAACTAAAAATAAATAAAATAAAAAAGAAAGGCCATTTCAAATAATGGGACTTGTACAAAAGTTGAAGTTTGGAATTATGAAATGACTTAATGTATAGCTGAGGGTGGAGATCTGTGGTACAATGCTTGCCTAAAGTTTTTAAGATACTAGGTTCAGCTGGAAGAAAGAGAAAGACTTTTCTGTGGCTGGGTTATAGGTGACAGGGATAGAAGTGGTGGGGTGGGGTGGGATGAAGCAGGAAATGTAGATAAAACCTATGGACTGTGGAATCCATGCTAAGGACTCAAGGGAATTAGACTAAGCAATGAATCTTTGAAGAAAACATGATGTTTCTCTGTTAGAGCTAAATATTTCAGTTCCAGTAGTCTGTCCTTTCCACTAGTATAGTCAGTTCCTTCCTTCCCTTCCTTCTCTCTTCAACTAGTTTAGTGAGTATGCCAGCTTTCTATCATATTGAAAAAGTATCTGAGACAAGCGACTTAATAAGGATAGCTTTTGCTCCCGGTTTCTGTCTGGTGTCACTTGGCCTTGCCATCGGGGGCTTGTGGTGAAGCAGACCATCACGATGGGGAGCACATTGTGGAACAAAACTGCTGACCCTGTGGTAGCTGGCAAACAAAAAAGTAGAGCGCAAAGGGCTGGCATTCTAATATGTCCTTCTCGAGCATGCCCCTAACAGCTTAAATTCCTTCAGCAAGCCCCCACTCTCCCAAAGTTTTCATACACATTCTCCAACAGAGCCATGAGCTGGGGTCCAAGCCTTCAATACCTGAGCCTTTGGGGAACATTTAAGTTCCAAACCATACCAGTGACAGTCTCCAACGTGAAAAGCATTATGCCAAATCAATTGAGTACTCTGAAGAGAAATTGGATACTGTCAAATAATATGCTCTTAACTTGTCGCCTAGTAAATTGCTCCTGTTGTATAAAAGGAACTTGAGAAAGTTTAAGGAGAGTGTATGTGGTGATTATATTATGTCCCCCAAAATATTGTGTACCCTAATAAAACTTATTTGGGGTCAGAGAACAGAACAGCCACTAGATTAAACATAGAGGTTAGGCAGTGGTAG
>LZPO01107900.1:205239-237739 GCA_001675575.1 Neotoma lepida
GGAGCCTGTCCTGGAACTTGCTCTGTAGCCCAGGCTGGCCTCAAACTCACAGAGATCCACCTGCCTCTACCTCCCGAGTGCTGGGATTAAAGGCCTGCACCACCGCCACCCTGCACGAGTTTTTGTCTTATTTTGCTTTACTTAGACATTTTTTGGTCTTATTGGCCTTTGGTTTGTTTATTTTGATTTTTGTTTTTGAGGGATTTTTGTGTGCTTGTTTTGTTTTGTTTGTTTGGTTGTTTGTTTCTTTAGAAAGAGAGAGAG
This sequence comes from Neotoma lepida, assembly GCA_001675575.1. NCBI lineage: Eukaryota > Metazoa > Chordata > Mammalia > Rodentia > Cricetidae > Neotoma > Neotoma lepida. The sequence continues at coordinate 205,504 of LZPO01107900.1, forward strand.
CAAAAGAACATCAAGTTGGGTGAGTAGGGAGATGGGGAGGATCTGGGAGGAAATCGGGGAGCAGAAAAGCATGATCACGATATAGTGTATGAAAAAATTTCAATAAAATAATTTTTTTAAAGATAGATTGTTAAAGTTATATTCCTTATACCACACTAATTCACATACCTTAGAGATTTTAAATATCTATATGTAATTTGTGTAAGGTACAGTTATGATGATGATTAAAGACCCATCTGCTTTGCTGGAGAGAGATAGCCAATTGAAAGTGTTCGTCTTCATTCTGATGTATATCTCACCTACTTCAATCACATGCTACCATTTCTCTTCCAACACCTTCCCTCCACCTGGCATCACTCTGTTCTGAGATTCCTCAACTACTTAAAAGGTATTGCAGTTTGCTGTTTGACAGCATTACTCTCTCTATCCTCTTTCTATATGAGATCCGTAGGTGTAGGCACCAGAAATATAGGATGTTTGAAAGTTATCTCTTCATATTCAGACTCAGCTGTCAGGAATCTTTCCTTTTACAGAAGCATGTCATTGAAATTTTCACACCCAAATGTAGATTGAAGGTAGATTTGTAAGCATAACTTGGCATGCTGAGTAATTTATATTAGCCCTTAATAATCAAGTTTTTCCACCTTGCATAGTGTATAAATAGAAGCAGAAAGTGGTTAATGTTTGGATGAATAACCTTTGTATTGTGGGTAGAGATAGAAAGCACACAATGATAGCTGATTTGTGTACTTAATTTAACTAACTCAATTCCTGAATCACCACAGTCATTAACTTGATACTTGTATTAGTGAAAGAGCTTCATAACAGAATTTATATGATATCTGTACTATATATGTCTCTATGAGATAGATAAATATAAGTAATATATTTGTAGATCTGGGAGCCAATAATGTTACTTTCAGACCAATATCAAAGAACTGAGTAGATGCTATAAATGTAACCCCAGAGTGCAAAGATCCAAGAACTAAGAGATCCGATCTTTGAGGGCAGGATAAATGGATTTCCCTGTTCAAGAAGATAAAGAGTGACAGAGAGAATGCATCCTTTCTCTGTCAGGTCCTCATCAGTGAAGATATAACTTCTTTATTCAGTCCACCCACTCAAGATTTTCATTTCTTTTGGAAACAACCTTACAGACAAACCCAGAAATAATATTCTTACCAGTAATCTGGGAATTGTTTAGTCCAGCCAAGTTAGCACATAAACTCAAGCATTACAATAATGATAGCAAAAATAGTGATAATTAGGTTTTCTTTCTTGCTAAATTTAATATTTTAGAAATTATATATATATTTAGCATTTTTATTGATTAAATATGTTCTTTAACAATTCCACATACAGTGCATTCTTTTTCCTTTCATTCATCCACCTTTTCTTATCTCCCTTGAACTCTTGTTATTCTCCCCCACTTCTTTCCTACAGGTCCTTTCCCCATATTTATGCCTTTTCATTTTGTTTTTTGACCCTCTGGTTTTAATGATGATCATCTGTATAGCCATGGTTTTGAACTATCCAATGGAGACTGCTGGACTCACCATTGGGTTGGGAAGATAACTGAAGACAATGACTGTTCCCTCACTCCCCAAATCCAATCCATCAGTTGTCAGTAGTTTAGCAGGGAAGGATAGGGACCCATTAGTGCTTCTCCAATCCATCATTGGTTATTGATAGCCTCAGTCTTGTGTGGGCTCACTGTAGGCAACCATAGCTTTATGAGGTCATGTTTACAATGTCAGTGTGATGCCATGAAGATACCATTTTATATCTCTTCTCCCTGTTTTCTGGATTTTATATTCTTTCAGTTCTCATACATAGTGTCCTCTGAGCCATAGATGGGGTGGTGTAAATGTCTTGTTTATGTATAAGCAATTAACTGTCACTTTTTCTAAGCATCTCAAACAGCCATAAGTATCTGCATAAATGACTCCCACCAAAAAAACCAACACAACGAAGGCAAAATTGTCAAGACCAATGTTAAAGGGGTTTTCTCCTGTTTACTTCTTGAAATTTATAGATTTCGGTCTTAAGTTTAGGTCTTTTATTATTTTGAGTTTTTTTTTAATGTGGAAAAACATAAAGGTTCAATTTCATTCTTATGTATGTGGAAATTCAATTTTCCATATGTCAGTTATTTAAGAGAGTATCTTTTTAAATACCTTAATGGTCTTCTTGTCAAATTTGACTTGTCATATATGTTTGGATTAATTATAGAAATTTCTATACTATTTCACTGACAAATCCATGAGTTCTCATGCAGGACATTTTAATTCTTTGGATTTTGTACTCTAATTTTATATTAAGAAACAAATGCCTCTCGTTTTCTATTTTCTCAGAGCTGAGTTGGCCACTCAGAGTGTTTTATAGTCCCATATGAATTTTAGTACTTTCTTCTTGGTATAGTTTCTACTATCAATTGGATTGTTTTCTTAATCTTTTTTCTGACAATTTCTTGTTAGTTTATAGACACACCGCTGATGTTTGTATGTTGATTTTGTATGCTGTAACTTTACTAAATTTGCTGATTTTTTTCAACAGATTTTTATTGTGTTGTTCAATATATATAATCTTGTTATATACAAATAAAGATAACTTTATTTCTTCTTTCTCCAATTGAATGTATTTTAGGGTTTTTTCTAGCCTAATCCTTCTGAGTGATTAAAATGTAAACAAATGTGAATATTTTCCAAGCCTTATGATTTAATGATATTTACCTTTTTACTTAGAAACTTATGGGAAACCAATCATCTCAATTTTCTTTCTTGTACCTATGTTTGGAACAGGAATACCTATTTTATGACTCACCATTGTACCATACAAATTCATAAGTATTTTGATCTTGTACATTTCTTTTTTTATATATAATTTATTTCTATTTTATGTGCATTGGTGTTTTGCTTTCATGGAGGTGTTAGAAATCCTGGAACTGAAGTGGGCTACCGTGTGGGTGCTGGGAATTGAACCAGCGTCCTCTGGAAGAGCAGCCCTGTGCTCTCAACTGCTGAGCCATCTCTCCAGCCCCATCTTGTACATTTTTTGCTGCAGAGAAATTTGCCTGAGCATTAATTTGATTCTGAACTTCACTCATATTTGATTTAAACATTTTTAAGATTAGACTTTAGATGCCAAAGGTGATGTTGGACTGAATTAATTGTTTTGAGGCTACTGTGATACAATACATTTATTTTATTCATGAGAAAGATACTAATCTGGGTATAAGGACAGAATTCTACAGTTTGTATATTGTGCCCCCTCAAATCCATGTTGAAAATTGAGTTCCAGTGTCACATTATTAAAACGTGGAACCATCAAAATGTGATTGTATCGAAGAGGACCATCCAGCATGAATAGCATTAAGGCCCTTACCAGAAAGGTTATACAGTGTTTGGCTCTTTTGACCTTCTAATTTCCTGCAATGTAAGTACATAACATTCAAGGGAGAATCTTACATCAAATCCATTGCCACCTTAATCTTCAACCTCTTTGACTCTATAATATTTTAATATATTATTATAATGTATAATAATATAGAGAACAAAAGTAATATTTTGTTCTGTATAACTTATCAACTTTGCAATATTTTCATTTAACAGCAAAGAGTAAGACATTCCATGTGTGACGTCTCATTACTCTCATCAGTTTCAAGTTTTCTTCTTGTCTTTAATATTCAGCAAGTTGACCAAGATGTAACTACATATGAATTTAATTTGTATTTCTTCTACTCTGAGTTTATTTACTTTCATTGTTCTGTAAGTTACTATTTTTATCACCAAACCTGAGTTTTCCAGCGCTTTTTCTTCAAGAATTCTTGCTGTCGGTATGCGAAGAAAAGATGAAGCCATGGCTTTTATTTTGTGGAGCCACAATAAAGTAAAGTGGAAGTGCAGGAGAAAACATCTACTTGTGCAATCAAAGACAGTTTTTAGATCCCCATGTTGTACTTTCTATTAATAAAATGTTATCAGATATACAAATATGGAAAATATAAATTATTAAGTTCATATGTTAAATTGCTATGAAATTTATTCATTCTATTCTGATTGTTGAATATTCAGTACAGCGAAAAGAATAAGATATATAAATAAAAGGTTTCACATGAAAGTTAGTATATAAAAGATTTCAGAGTTTGATAGCATATATGGGTATACATAAAAATGTGAGTATTTGAAAATGAAGAGGCATGGATAATAGAGACAAAGAAATAGAGGTAAGATGCATAGTAAAGAAAATGTTTTTAAAAAGAGAAAAAAAAATACACACAAATATTGAAGATGTTATTTCCATTGTTACATATTGATTTGCTCACAAAATTTTTACTAATTGGGGGCAGCTGTGCGCACAGTAGTGTCTTAATAAGAAGGTGTCTATGTGGTGCTTCTTCATTCACTGTTTCTGAGCAAATAAATGCAGATTAGAGTAGCTACACTTTGTTCGTGCAGTTCACCTTATTGGAAAGGAAAGACACTCTTCTCTTCTATCCCAGTTCATCAGCACTTATCATATTAGTAACTATAGCATGATGTTTTGTGCAAATAAGTATGCTTGATCATACTAACTACCTGTGCAGGAAGGGTTAATAGACGATGGATGCAGGGAATCATGTATTCAGAGTGATTTAGACAGTAGGAATAATAATTACACTCTGAGGCCCAGGAGGCCCAGCCAGACAATGGATGGGAGGAAAAGCTTGGGACCCAGGTGGGGGAGTAAAGGAGAGCAGGAGTGTAACAGAAGAGTCAGCCAGGGCCTGAGGAATTAGTGCACAAGTCAGTGGGCTTCTGTTACACTGTGTCTCCTTTTGTGTTTTTTATTTCTTTGTCTGGTTCTTCCAAGCTTTCCTTTTTCCTCCCATCTCTTCCCTCTGGCTGTCTCCAAAAGATCAGTTCTTCATCCCCCATCCATTTCCCTTTGTTCGCACTCCTTGAGGGGAGTTCATCTATTTTCCTCATTTGTATATTCCTGGTATACAAATGATTCTAATACAACGAGCACCAGTACTAACAAACTTTGGACTTCCTTTTCTGTTTTCTAGTTCTATTACCCACAAGGTATTTTCCCTCGAGTTTCTTATTGTCTCCCAAAATTTAATATGTCAAAAAACTTAATCACTTTCCTTTCTCACTTGTCCGATCCTTTTCAACACAAAAAATTCCTCCCAAAATCTCCATTAGTTTTCCAGTGTCTTATTCTTACAGCGGTGAAATGTTTTTGATTCCTCTGAAATCTTTGCACCATATCCAATATGCTACCAAATTTTTCATATCCTTTCTCTGTAAGGCTCCTTGGGTTTTGACATTTTTTCCTTCTAACATCATAGAAAGTAATATCTGGTTATCACAGTATCTAATTAAATGGCTCCCTTGCCCCAGCTTCTCTTTGCCCTGGCACATCCCTCATAAAGATGCTAAATTTAAATTCTATTACTCTACTTGTCTGAACTCCTCACATTATCAAGCCAAAGGCTTTTGCCTAGAATTCTGCACCTTCCCCCAACTATCCCTATGTCTTTGACTTTACCAACTCTTCTCTCACTTATCCCCCGAACAGAATCATAGAAAGTATACCATATAGTCCCTCCTTATCTATGAGGGATACATTTCTAAAAGTCCAAGTAGATGCCTGGGCCCCATGCATAGTGTCAAACCTTATATATTATATATGTGCTTTTGTCAGTCTCGAACCTATGCATTAACCTGTGTAACCACCCTTTCCCCACAGTGACTTGTGACAGTCACATTTCAGAGAATCTCTCCATATAGGCATTCGGGCACATGTTGTAATCTGTTAGAGCATGTTTTCTTTTCATGTCTTCCACCCACTAATTAAATACCTGTTCCCCGTTAACAAAGCACTTGGCCCACCTGTAGTTATACATTTCACAGCCTGAAATGTGACGGCAAAGGGAGTACATTTTACTTCTGTCTTTACCATTTCCTGCGTAGGAAATTCATTCTTGTAGATCTTAGCAACCTCAGCATATGACCTTTCCCCTTATTTCACCCTTTGACTTAAGGGAGTCACTGTACAAATTTTTTGGCTCACCTGAATTGCTGCCATTACTATTCCTTTGTTGGATGGCAATTGTTAAGTAAAACAGTGTTACTGGAAAATTAGTGATACTACTTTGAGAGAGGAGTAGACGCTAAGTGACCGGTAGTCTGTTAGCTTACACAAGATGGGTATTCTGGACAAAGGAAGGAGTCATGTTCCAGGTAGGATAGGCTGATGTGGGGCACTACAATTCTAAATATATGAGTTGCTGACTTCTGAAATTTTCCATTTATAATATCTTCAAACCATGGTTGACTGTTGGTAATTGAAACAGGAGAAATCAAAACCTTGGATTAGGGACGACTCCTGTAATGCATGGATCTTTACTGGAAATTAGGCTTTTAAAAAAGATTCTAGCAGTTAGACGTCAAAGCTGTGCAGATACTTGTATTAGAGACAGAAGTAGATAAGGTGCTAGGAAGTGCAGTATGACAAGAGAAAAGAAATCAAATGGCAAAATCTTGAGGTAAACAAATCCTTGAAAGGAGACAGGAAGAGCAAGACCAGCAAAAGGGCTTGTCAAACACAACTACAGAAAGTAGATAAAAAACAAAACCACTAAATCAGTGCCTACTTTAGATCAAAAATCATTCAATTAGTACCTACTGTATATTAGGTGTTTCACGTGTAATTTCCTGTCCTTACAACAGTGCAAAGGTGTACATTATAACCCATTTGGTAATATAATCAAAACAGTCACATAAGCTAAGTGTGACACACACCTGTAATGCTAGCACTCAAGAGAATCACACGTTGGAGATCAGCCTTGGCTGCATTGTGAACTTTAGGCCAGCTTGGGCTATACATTGAGAGTATTTTTTGAAAGACAAAGAGCTGAGGCTATACTTTCAGTGGGAGAGTACTTGCCGGTCAGGTGCAAGGCTATGGAATGTACCCCCAGCACTGAAAAAGAAAAAAAAGTGACAGGAACTGAATTTTAATCTGAATCTACATCAGTTTTGATCAAATGGCTGTGTTTTATTGAAGCACAGTGCAAACAAATCAAGAATGAGTGAGGACTACAAATAAACTTTGCTTTCGGTGAGGAAGAGGATAGAGTATATCACACAGAGTTTAGCTTCTATGTGTACTTCTACACAAATGAAAGCTGAAGCTTCCATGGAGAAGAGAGGGGACACCACATCTTGAGTAGATAGTGCAGTTAAAAGACAGTATATTGCAGTAAGGGAGGCCTATGTGTACATCTTTCCAGAAGGAATGGAGTCTATTGAAATGCAACATTTTAAAATGCAGGAAGAAAATGCTTAGAGCATGAAGGGTTAGTCTTACAATGAATAAGAAAGAAACAATTCTTTTTAAGCTTATAAAAAGATTAGTTTTTATTTTTAACTATGTCTCTGTCTCTGTGAGTATGCGTATGAGTACGTGAGGTCAGAGATGTCAGATTCTACTGGAGCTCAAGGTGTGAGTACTAAGAACAGAACTCTGGTCCTCTGCTAAAGCAGCCAGCACTCTTAACTGCCAAGCCATCTCTCAAGCCTCAATTCTCCTTCTTCTTCTTTTCTTCTGAAACAGGGTCTCATGTGGCCCAAGTGGCCTGGATCTCAATACATAGTCAAGAATGACTTTGCTCCTGAGTGCTGAAATTACTGGTGTGTGCCCCCTGCCTTTTTTGCAAGGTACTGAGTATCAATTCCAGTGCTTCTTGCATGCTGGGTAAGCAATCTATCAATGGAGGTGCATCCCCCAACCCACAGCTACTTCTTAGAGATAGACTATAGCAAGGGAGAAGAAAGATAAAGATTTTAAGATTTGAAAGTGTGGGCATTCTCTGTGTCTGCCTCTGCACTTGGTTAGAAGGTTCATCATGGACTATGTATGGAGAACGAGAAGAAGTTACTGTAATGAACATTTTATAATAAAGGTCTGCAACATTCCAAGCTCCTTCCATATGTTCTCCTTCTTTCTAAGTCCCTATAATATTATTCATTAACCAGTTTACATAAGAGAAAACAAACAAAATACCCTGGCCAATCTTCCCCATATCCTTTACCATTTTCTTCATAGAGCACATTTCCTGCTACTGGCTCACTTGGTCACTTGCTTCTTCCACTGTCTTGAAAAATTTCAGGCGTGCTCTTCCCACTAGGCTTTTGCAATGGCAATTTCCTCTACTGCAGAATCCCCTACCCAGCCTCTGCATAATCCCTCTCAGCCCCTTCAAGTTTCTGCTCAAATGTCTCCATGTGAAAGCAAATCAGACAATTCAGCTTAAACACCTACCTGTACACTTAAATTCCCAATCTCTACTATTTTGTTCTATCCTAGTCCACAACACTTAGCTAACATGGTATATAATTTTCTGTTCTTTGCTAGTTTTCTGTCTCTATATTAGAATATGAGCTGATGGGCAGGAATCAAATTTTTGTCCCTTTGAAAATGCCAGGAATATTATCTGACACATGAATAACTGTCACTGAATATTTACTGAATGGATGAACAAGTAATAATGAAAGGTCAAATTCAGAAGTTGGGAGAAATCATGCAAGTAGAGGAGTGATAACAGAGCCTCATGGTATAACCTCCCGAAACAGGCTGAGGAAGTCATACGGAAAAGCATGGGTACCATGGACTGTTAGCACTGACACATAGATTGTATCACCTAAGGAATCTTGTATCCTACTTGCTGGATTCAACAAAGGACTCTATCCTCCTTCCTTAAAGTCAGCCTTTCAATACTTTCTCAACAGGTTGCACTTGCCTGCTCTGCCTCTACCTGCTAGGGTACTAAACATGCTTCAGAATTTTGAATCAAACTTGGATGTATATTCCTAGAGAGAAAAAACTGATATTATGGGTTAAGATAAAAAGAAAAAATTAGAAATAGGGTCAAATGTGATGACTCAGAGACTTAAAAAACATTTTCTTATGTAAGCTTGACCACTCCCTGATGACCTGAGTTCAACTTCCAAATCCTACTATAGAAGGAGACAACTGACACCCAAAAATTGTCTCCAACTTCTACGTGTCTACAGTGGCATGTGTGTGCTTGCATCCACCCACGCACAATAATAATAATAATATTTCAAAAGATAAAAACTGAGAATTGACTAGTTTTATCTTGAACCAGAATGTATTGGGAACAGAAGGGCACGAGAGAGAGAGAGAGAGAGAGAGAGAGAGAGAGAGAGAGAGAGAGAGAGAGAGAGAGAGAGAGAGCGAGCGCTGATTGGATGTTTATTAGGAGAGGAATAGCTGTTTAAGAAACAGCACATAGGTCTTCTTTCCCTCACACATACAGATCATACATAGCTACGCTCACAGTTAACCTCCAATTAACCCCCAGTTTTCACAAACTCTACTCTTCCCATAATGTTTATGCAATTTGTTTTATGGCTTGTCTGTGTAAAGATACAGATCTGTGTGTGTGTGTCTGTCTGTCTCACTCTGTCTCTGTCTCTCTTTCTCAAGTGCAAACATACAAATACATTTTGCATATTGAGGCATATATCATTCCCTTACACAGACAGACAGACACAGCCATACTCCCCTCAATATCTGCCATCCACTCAATTCCCTGTGACCCTTGCCCTCCCTTCTGTGAGTATTCACAGATTCAGATCTGTGCACAAATACAACTCAACAAGTTTCCAGAACAGCACACCTCCACTACCTTCTCCCATTCACCATCTGCAATGGGAAAGAGCTCCTGATCTTTACAAAGACTAGCTACTAAACAGACAGGGACTAGAAAAAGCATTTGTTCCCCATGTTGTACATCTTTGTTGTCACTAATTTTAGTAACCAGATCAACAAAAGTGCTGTTATAAGGGACCATCTGCAGGGACATGGAAATCACTGTTACAAAGAATCCTTATAACAAGATTATTTTACCTGCAGCTATGAAAAGGGGCCTGCTGGCAGATTTAGTGTGCACGTAAGGGAGATAGAAGCTTATTTCTATTTAAGAGTATAAGCCTTAAGCAGCTGCATTTATGTTCAAATAGTTCTAATTATTAATGATTATTATCTCTTTGTTAAAGCACTTTGAAGTCTCCTAAATTCTGTTCCAGTTAACAGTATTACTGAATTTACTTGAAAGTAATACGATCACATTTCTTTCAAAATGTTCTATTACTTAGAGTTTTCCTTAATTTAGACGGATTTTTACTGTTCCTTTGTACCCACCCCCAAGCCCCACTCCGCAATTAGAGTAAATGAGGTCAGTTTTCGGTGTATGTAAAGATTTAAAGCTTTTTCTCCTTTTCTGCCCCTACTGGAAGGAAGTGAAGGAGAGAGCAGAAAGTCAACACTGGGGCCCCAGAGGGGAGAACTCTGGGAGGTCTGAGCAGATGGATCAGAAAGAAGAAAAACAGGATGAGGATTAAGATGGAAGGGGGAGAGAGTTGGGGAGAGGGTACAAAGAAAGGGAGTACACAGAAGAGGAGAGGATGAGAGTGAGGAGCAGGGGTAAAGATCCCAGGGGGAGAAAGACCATAGAGAGAGAGACAGAAACAGAGATAGAGACAGAGACAGAGAGACACACAGACAGAAATACAAAGAGACAGACACAGACACACAGACAGAGACAGACACAGATACAGACACAGAGACACACAGAGATTTCAAACATGTTTAATTAAAATATGAACAGATAAATGATGTTTTCCTTACTATTTAGTTCAAGACTAATTTATGCATATAAATACAGCCAATAAGAACTGACACCCCCTTTTCTTGAGTTTCTAAAATCATTTTTTGCTTGTTTAAGCAGAATTAAAATTGTTCCAGCACAGCTGCGTTTGACCATGTTCCCTCCATTTTTATGTTCCTAACATTGCCATGATTATTTCAATGCTGCTTCGCTGATTGACTTTGTTTTCTCTTCGTTTCTCTCCCACAATGCCCCTTCATCTCCCCACCAACTTCTTTCCAGCTACCAAGTGCTCTGAAGCAGCCAAGTGATACTCCACCCCCATCCGGGCCTCACAGCAAAGGAGGCTTCTCTATAGGAAGCTTGTGGATATTGTCAGGACCCAGCTGTGGAGCTGCTCTCAAATGTGCACACACTTGGGGTCACTTTTGAGGTAGCTGAGAAAGACAACAGGCTGGAATATTCTTTCTGCTCCTGGGCTACTAACTTCACCAACATTTGCAACTTTTTCTGAGACTCCCTAAGGGTCATCTGCTTAGCAGTTCAATGTCCCTTCAGCTGCAGACTCAGAGCAAGCTGTCAGGTGCAAGGTTAAACAACAGTCTTTAAAATTAAATTAAATTATTTGTTTTGAGGAAGAGTCTTAGTCTGCAGCCCACATTAGCTTTATATTTGTTGAATAGATCACATTGACTTTGAATTTCTAACACTCCTGCCTCGGCATCCCTAGTACTGGGATTATATGAGTGTACCACCATATCTGGTAATTAAATAAAATTTTAATTAATACATAAGAAAACAAAAATTAAACATATGAATGGGGACAACATTACATTTTCTTGTATACATACACGATAATATTCAAATCAGGCTTAATGTAGCTGTTTCTTCAAATAGTTAACATTTCAGAAGACTAAAACATCCAAATTTTGAGATGCAAAATTCATTACTATTCTTAAGAGTCAAATCTTTTTGCAGTGCTGGTAATGAAACCCAGGGCCTTGTACATAGCAGGCAAGCAACCTACCACTGAGCAACAGCCTCAACTTTCATTGTTGATGTCTAGGGCTACTCTACTGTACAACAGCACACACTGGAACTTCCTATTCCTGCCCCATTCCTCCTGCATCCCTCCCTCCTGTGAGGACCTGCATGTTTCCCCATCTCTGCATTTTGTCTACTTACTCATTCCAAGTCTTAAGTGCAGAAGGCCTCCTCCCCAAAATGAACCAGTGAAGACAATCTAGAGTTTTCATTTTGCACCTACCTTTCGGGAATAGCTTTTCTGCCCTTTCTAATCTTGGTCCTTAGATCTTCTCCATTGACTCCCAAAGGTCTTGCAGTGCTGAGCAATTGCACACAATGACAACAATGGTTTACATAGAGCATAGGGATGTGAGGCCATGAGATGAACATTTCCTTGTCTGGATACCAAGTCAGACACTTCACTATTTTCAGAATCGTTGCACATCTTCTAATGGACAAAGGTAAAAACAGGGAAGTGAACAGTGTTCTAGACAGGGTAATACAGTAACCCCCAAGATTTGGTTCTCAAGATGCAGCAGGCTTCCACATATCAAGTAACTGAGCTGTGTGGGGTGACACATTCTCCAACAAACACCTTCAATTTCTTTCATTCTCAGAATCCTCTTTACTTAGAAGATCACTCATCTAGCTATCTAGTTTCTTTGAGCCTTGGCACAGGAAATCTGGACATAGATCTTTCAGAACTAGGTTCTCTATCTCTGGCCAATGGGGCTTCGGAATTTAGCATTACATCTTGGACTGCGGGTTAATGGGAAAGGGTAAAGAAGAAAGGAAAGTGAGAGATAGATGAGGAGATGAAAACCATGAAACCTTATATTAGGAGCATCTCTAGTGACAGAGACAAATGTGCACATACTTTTGTTAGAAGAAAGCTGTAAACATGTCTTCTTAAAGTTGATTTCAGGAAATGTTCCCCAGGAGACTTCCTCTGTACTGAAAGTGTTTACAGAATACCATGAACTCCATGTCCTGTCAGCACTATCACCACAGTAGCCAATGAACAAGATGGAGCTTCTCCTATTCTTGGAAATAAAAGATACTTGTAACTCACCCATCCCTGAGAAAACTGGGTTGAGGGGGTGCATATTCCTGCCTCATGGAAGTTAATGACACAGTTGCTTGAAAATGCTCCCAATAAATCCCACTCTTTACTGTCCAAATCTTAGCAGGTGCAGCAATAATCTAAAGCAAGAGTGAGCTCTAAGGCGCAAGATTTAACAAGTCATTCAGTACTTGCAACATGCAATTTCTGCCCACATTTGAGTGACTCTGAAAGTGAGTGCCTCCATAAATGGTGCACTCCGTGTTTGTTTCTTGTCTAATCCTATTTCTGGCTCTGTATCTCCATCAAAAAAGAACATAGAGGCCTAGAGAGATGGCTCAGTGGTTAAGAGCACTGGCTGCTGTTCCAGAGGACCCAGGTTCAATTCCCAGTGCCCACATGGCAGTAGCTCACAATTGTTCGTAACTGCAGTTCCAGACACACAGACAGATGGGACACAATGCACATAAAATAAAAAAAAATTAAAATAAGTAAATAAAATTACTATTTAAAAACAAAACAAAATAAAAAAGAACATAGAAATACAAACAAAAGAAATATCTGTGTTTCCAGTTTCAAATTTACTATCTCAAACTTCATACCCTTTGAAGATATCTCCCTGATATTCTGTCATGTCCTAAGAATCAGCAAGAATGGGAATAACCAACAACTTTTGCAAAACTTCTCAGGCCTTATAGCATATCCTGGATAAGTTCTCTTGGAAGGTGGCATATTCTAGGTGGGCCGCATTTCACTTTCCCCCAGTCAGATCTGTATTCTGATGGGGATCTTCTGCATCATATTCCTTTGTGTCCAACAGTACTTGGTGATCTCCCATGTGACTTATTCTTTTCAGGAAGATTTGGTTCGCTATTCATAGTTTGGGTGATTGTTTACTGTTATCTCTTTCAAACATATCTGTAACTATATACTTAAAATAGTATAGTGGCCTTCTCTCACTCTTCCCATAACTATCATTAATAACTTTGGCCATGCCATCTTTGTCCCATTGATCATAAAATTCTGCTACTTCTTCCGAAGGTCAAGTATAGTCCTGTATATAAGATGTCTTAAACCAAGCACATATCTTATATACTTTAATGATTCAGAGTCTGTTTTATTTTGTCTTAACAAGACAAAATAAATTTCTTTTTTTTTGTTTCACTAAGCTGTGACAAATTTACCTAAAATTCAGTTAATGGCAGAAATATAAATCCATAGTTCCTAGTGGTCTTACTCAGTTTCAAATTCTTCCTATGTTATTAGATTCTATCACTGCTATTTGTCTTTGTGGATACTTCAATTTTTCTGGATGTGTTGCATCTTCCACAGGAATGTAAAATTCAGAAATATGTTTTGTAGAAGAATGGCAACTAAGAGCTGTGTGATATGTCTCAGTGGTCGAACACTTCCTTAGCATGTGCAATGCCCCGGGTTCCACCATCAGCAGCAGCACCACTGCAACACCAACAGTGAAAAGAATGAGAGTGAGAGGGCACATAATCAGTTTAGCTTTAACAAAAAGTATGTTTAACACAACATACTACAGAAGTCTCTTAGGATGCTTTTCTCATATTTGAGGTTGGACTTCAATGTGGATCCTCATTTTTATGGATATTATTGGCAAAAACGTATTTAACAACCTTAACATGACACTTTTTCCATTGCTCTGGTAATATCTACTTCTGCTTTGTACAAATACAGAAGGAAAAATGTTTTCAAAGACAAATACTGAATTTACAAATAAATAGTATACAAACTTTACAACAAAACAGTTTTATGAATGCTGGTTTTTTGAAGAACATGACTTCCATCACTAGGTCTTAGACCTATGACCACTGATAACGAATAAAGTAGCAGAAATTCCTTTATTGGGCCAGAGGCCAAAAGCCAGTGTAGGTAATTTCTAGGCATTTTACAGTCATAAATGTTTATGTTGAAAATATAACCCAGATAGGGAATGCCTCATACTCTATCACCAAGAGGTGGAATCCTAGGCTCTGAGAGATTTGTGCATATGTTGAGAATGATTAATGATTTGGAAACTCAGGCATAAATTCTGAACTTTGGGATAGTCTTATGACAATTTCAGGGCCATGTGACTAACTATATTGTATAGAGGTAGACAATTTTTATATTCCATCCTGGATGTAATACAACCATGCATATGTCAGGAGCAGAATGAATACTTCTTGGACTTGAATTTTCAGTTAACAGATTGTCAAATTGTCATAGATCATTTGCTTTCTGTCATTTTTGAATTTGAGGACAGAATCATGATGCCATTCTTTGGCCAGGTTATATCAATTGATATGGGTAATTTACCTACAAACACTTCCCTATCAGGAAATTCCTTTGGGTGGCATGAAATCAGAGTCTTACAAGAGAGAAAATCAAGGAGAAAATCAAAAAGAAAATCAAACCCTCACAGTGAAATGAAATACAAACATACATTTAATATACTTTTGAATGAGGAAAATAAAGGAGATGTGACAGAAGTAAAGGATATCCGCTTGTTTTCGTTGTAGATAACTGGCGATTTTCTAAGGCAGTTGTTGTATAAATATCTCAAATAATTTTGTTCTCAGAAAGGGAGGGGCTTCTCTTTCATGACATCTCCCATTAGGTAAGGAGGGCAGGTCATTTCTGATTTTACAGTGCCTTAAGAAAAACATGGCCTGAAATTTACTATTGATTTTTTTATTTCATTTCTAAGATGTTGAGTTATTTCTAAGTAACAGCCAAGGTTACATCATTTACCAGCAATGAGAGTGATATCTGCAGTTCCTTCTGATGACTTGGTGGACAGGTCAAGAGAGAATGGAACTTATGATTAGACAGGGAAATGTACGAGTGGATTACACAGGAAAGAACGGCTTGGTGGGTAAGATAGAGATGGATGTTGGCATCTTAGAAAGCTTACATTTCCCTGCCTTAATTCTGAACCAATTATGAAATAAGACGAAAGAGTGAGCCTTGATTGCTGACCAAGGGCAGATCAGAGAATGCCCTGACAAGAAATCTCAGACTGAATAATGATATCCTAGTCAGAGACATTGCTGTTTGGGAGCAAGCTTCTTCCCCCGAGATGCATGGGGAAGTCTTTCCTTTACAAGAGCAAAAGAAGAGCAAGATCAGATGTAGAGCATTTTCTAAGAACAAAGGAGAGGGATAATCAAATACAGCTTTTATTTTCAAACTAATTCACTTCACCATGTCACTCTACCTCTGTTGAGAGAGAATAGTGAAGTCTGGAGAGAGAACAAGTGATGACTGGAGATAGAACTACATGGATGACAATCGATTCACACAGTAATAAGCTCTAGGAGTGAAGAAGCACCCCACCCAAAAATAGGCTTTTAAGGGAGAAAAAAACCCAAATGACCACATTAACCATTACTATTTACTGAGAAGTATTTTAAAAGATCAATGGTGTGTTATTACTTAAGTGGATGAATCTAATTCCAATTAGCTCAGTACAATATTCAGTTATGTATGCAATGATGAAAAAAAGAAATTCATCACATTTAAATATTCTGTACCATATATTGACAGCTTTATCTAGGATAATCATCACATAAATAATGATGTCCTTTGCCCAGCTTGATACAGATTCAAGGCCTAGACATAAATATACACAGAAACTGGCTGTGATTCGTAATAGAATCCAAATACCTCAGAACTTACTTAACTAACAACTAAATTTCCCTAAATCTCATCTTTTAGTCATAAACACATGAGTAAGGTAACTTATCCTTTATATTTTATAATAACAGCTATCTCTCCTGCCAACTGATAGGAAATTAATGTTTTTCATTACTCAATAAGTCAGCTACACCAACAAGACAAAACCTAATATCCTTGTCTATCGATCATTCTTTATAGGTGGACAAATGCAGCGTTGGTCTTAGAGTTATGGTAGAGGATGTTAGGCAGCGAGCAACATGACAAAGATTTAATAATACTGCATGAATTATGAGCCAATCTCCATGAGCATTTTAGGATGAATTCTGGCTGGAAGCTATTACTTTCAACATGGTTATTTCCAAATTCAAAATTGAAAACACTCATTTTGTTAATAACCAAACACAATTATCATTTGCATTATTCTTCTGGTGCTTAAAAAATCTGCATGCAGTATAAACATAATTTGGCTAGAGACAAAAGAAATACTGATATTAGAAGAGACTTGGTTATTAGAACATACCTATTATGTGCCATGCCCCAATTTTGTTTCTCCCTACAATTACTAGACTTCTTTCCTCTTAGATGAGGTCAAACTACCAGATGGGACAAATGTAAAAAATGACTGGGAGCTTTAATTTGATCGCTGTGCAAGCTCTGAAGCACTGATGGGAGAAGTAATTAACAGTATTGCTGTCAGTTGAAAGGAAGTTATACTCTCCTTCGCTCCAACACCCGTGAGGAAAACCACCAGCCTGAAAATAATGCAGTCAAAGAAATGTTACTTGTAAATGCTGGTAATTAATAGCTAATTTTAATATTCTAAAAACTAATCATTGTCAAATCAAGAATATCTACCTCCCAGAGTTTCTGAAACAACTATATTCAACTGGTTTTTAAAGGGCACTTACATTAAAGCAAAGGTTTCTCTTACTCCATGTACTTGATACTTAATTTTAAATGATTTATGGTTATTTTAGTCCAATACATGAATTTACCCTGTTGATAACTACAATTCCACTCTTTCTTTGGTTTCACAAACTCCCTTTTTTGGCTCTTTTTACTTCCCATTATTTATAAAGGCAACCAATATTTATTGAACACTGACAGTTCCAGACAGTGTGCAGGTTGCTGGGGTTACAAAGATGAATAAAAGCCGTTCCCCACCCTCAGGTAGTAAAAATACTTCGCAGACGAGTATCATTAAATCCCTAACACCTAAGTGAGAATTAGTTTTATCGATCCCTTCCTGCAAGAGATACTGGGGGATAAAAAGGCAGTTGGAAAACGATTGTGCTCTAGATTTCAAAGACAGCAAAAGGCATAATTTTAAAGTGGGAATTTAGAATTTGCTTCTAATATTAATTCACGTCTTATCTTGGAATCGTTAGTCCCTTTCAATTGTATCTGCAATATATTCCAAACACTTGAAATAAACAGTAATTATGTAAAATTTTGTTTTCTTCCTTAATAAGTTCATTTTTTTCAACTACTGGATAGAAACAGTTTCTGCGGTCACATTTTAATTATCAGTGAAGATGGAATCAGAGTACAGTGAAGAAAGTCCTTGGCTTATGGGTGGAAAGGTCTTCTATTTCAGTCTTAAATCTGTTGTTTACTACTGGTTGACTTGAATATCTTATTTGGTCCCCAAACTCTGCTTCCTTGTCTATGAAGTGAGAGATAAGTATGCATACAAAACATAATGTACAGTGTCTGCCTCACAATGGGTGTCCTTCCTCCTTGTTGTTCTAGCAGTGAAGTCTGGGGACTCTTTTTAAAATTTATTTATCTTATATGTGTGTGTATTTTGCCTACATAGATATGTGCATCACATGCATGCCTGGTGGGATGGTTCCCCTGGAACTGGTGTTACAGTCAGTTGTGAGCTGCCCTGTAGGGTGCTCAGAATTGAACCTGGGTCTTCTAGAGGAGCAGCCAGTGCTCTTAACTGCAGAGCCATCTCTCCAACCCCTGTCTGAGGACTCTTACAGGTCTCTAATACCTCCTCAGAGGATCCATAAGATTAAACTTACTTTATAATAATACTAAAATATTACTTTCCATTTCTCGCATCCCCTTTACAAAATTACAGTACAATGAGATGTCAGAAGACAAATGCAGAAAAAGATGTGAGAAGCCAGCTGTCTTCTATTAAACTTCTAAGAGACTTGCAAAGATATAATATGATGTCACTCCACTGTTGTCTTTTTTTTTTTAATTTGGAATTTTATACTAAACATTTGTCATGTTAACATATACTGAATAAATGGATATGCTTAACGCATCTTGGTTGTAATTTCTAATATATAAGATATTCATAAACATATCTGGTAGATTTTAAGGGAACAGTTTAGTTTCACATCCTTTGAAGATTATTCTAATTCCTAGCCTGTTGTCAAACCTAATTTTAGGTCTTTGCTTTCCTATATTTACCTCTACACTTCCCATGATAAGTATCAGCTGATTTAATGTTTGCTCCACTTGAATTTTATCTCTCATATTTTGGCTGGAACGTAAATATGCCAGAAACCAACCAAAATGTTGGCAAAAGGAGAAAAAAGAGCTCCAAAATTCCATGAGTGGTTAATCTGCTCTGAATAATTGTTAGCTATAAGAGTTAAATAATATCATATGGTGTGTTTTTAAAAGCAATATTTATGTAGGTATTAAATGTATTTAAATATACTAAAATTCACTCTTTTAGTGTCTAGCTAACAAATTGTGTAAGTACAACTGTCGTCCAAAAAGTTACCTTCCCCTATGTAATGAACAATTTCCCTCCCTCATCTACTGTCAATAACTGGTTTGATTTATGTCCTTATAGAGTTTCATTTCAAAGAATGTCATATAAATAGAATCAGCTAATATGTAGTATTTTGAATCTGGTTTGCTTCTTTAACAATACATACTTGAGATTCATCTATGTTATCAGAGGTTTTTTAAAGTTTCCTTTTAGCTGGGCAGTAGTGGCACAGGCTTTTAATCCCAGCACTCGGGAGGCAGAGGCAGGTGGATCTCTGTAAGTTCGAGGCCAGCCTGGGCTACAGAGTGAGTCCCAGGACAACCAGGGCTACACAGAGAAACCCTGTCTCAAAAAACCATAAAAAAACAGTTTTCTCCTTTTTATTGATGAGTTGTATTCCATGGTATGCACATAAGGAACAGAGTTTATTCATCTACTCGAAGTGGATGAGTATTTGAATTGCTTTCACTGTGGAGAGATTGTGAACTATAAATTTCTACAAGGAAGTATGGCAACTCTTTTCTAAAGTGCCTGAAACAGTGGCTTTTCCATGGGATAGATCAGTGATAAATATTATAGCTTAAATAAGAACGTCTACCTCTGTTGGAGAGCTTTTAAAATATATTATCTTTACTTCTCTCCTCCTTCCCATCTTTCTTTCCTCCTCCCTCCCTTCCTCGCATTTTTTTGATGAAGTATCTACTTCTTCTTTGTAACCCAGGCTAGACTCAAACTCAGCATCCTCCTGCTTCAAGCTCTTGAGTGCTGAGAATGCGGGCATGTTGCATTATGCTCAGCTCTTCTGCTTCTCATCTTAAATGCAATTCTGAGAAACTATTTTTAAAAAACATGTAATTGCTGCACTTTTCAGCTTTTGTTCATTATTGAAATGTTATTTGTATTTAATAGCCATTAGAAGAGATGAGTTTATGCATGCTAAGTTTATGATATTGTAACAAAATCAATAAACTTTTGATGATTCTTTTGTCTGCCACCTACCACAAAACATAAAGCAAAGATGAGAGAAAACACTTCATTTTCCTTCTAAAACTCAGGCCACAGACAGTAATTTCTTATTTAAAATCATTAATCTAGCAATGTAGTCTAATCTATGATATTCAGTAAACTATTAGTGGGCCAATTAGAATCAGGACACATATAGTGGTGTTGTAATTCCTTTCACACTCACAGCCATGCAACACCAAAGAGTTGTTTCTAGGATAAGAGACCTAAGACTTGAGAAAAAGTAGAAATTTTCAGAGTTCATTTTTCTATCAATAGCTACAGATGTGCATTCTTGATAAGCCATTATAAGAAAGGGACTCAAGGACTCAAAAGCCACCTACAATTGCAGGTAACTCTTTCACACACTTGTGGTGTCTGTATTAGAATATAGACTGAAAGAGGACACACAGCAGTCAATCACATAGCTCTTTTGGTTAGTGATGGTTACAAGTTTGACTTCAGAATCCCCTAACAGGGGTACTGCCCATGAGAGAAACACTTGCAGCAGTATAAAGTTCTAATTACTTGACTATTAGGATAACTATCATAGTTCAACTGAATATGTTAGGTATGTTGAGCTTTGAGAATATTTGTATAGATGGAATTCCTGCTTTAAAACACTTGGTTACATCTTTTCTCTTTGCTTTGGCAATTATCGATGGCTCTTTTTAAAATCCTAAAAGCCTAGACACTGATCATTCTTAAGATACTGTTACATTTTGAAAGCTTTGAACCTAGACTCAGATGGCTGTCTTTATCCATTGTATACAGTGTATCAGTTAAGATACTGAAGAGGAAACCAGGGAGGTTTTCATAACTCCTAGGACTATACGCAAAATTGAAGAGTATCTTCAGTTGGTTTTGATAGTTCTCATTTCTCTCACTCTGTCTCTCTTTCTCTGTGTGTCTGTCTCATCTGTCGCACTGTGTGTGTATGTGTGTGTGTGTGTGTGTGTGTGTCTGTGTCTCTCTCTATCTTTCTTTGTCTCTGTCTCTCTGTCTCTGTCTCTGTCTCTCTCTCTTTGTGTGTCTCTGTCTCTGTTTCTCACTCTCTCTCTTTGGTTTTTTGAGACAGGATTTCTCTCTGTAGCTCTGGCTGTCCTGCAACTTACTATGTAGACCAGGCTGGCCTGAAGTGCAGAGATCTGCCTGTCTCTGCCCAATCCTCCCAGAGCTGGCATACTTCTCATTTCTTTTATTGATCTTCCCTTTCAGTTCCAGGTAGCCTCTCTCTATTCACAAAAGAGAGCCTTGTGGTAACTTTGTAAATTCAAAGCAAGCCAGGATGCCAGTGAGATAGCTCAGATAAAGGCACTTGGTGCCAACCTCACTGACCCAAGTTTCATTCCCAGAACCCACATGGTAGGGGAGAACCAGCTCATGCAAGTTGTCCTCTGATGTCCACACATGCACAGTGACATATGCCTCATCATAATAAGTCAATGTAAAAATTGCTTTTAAAAGCATTTATACTAAAAATAGTCTTTTTTCTTACTTCTCCATCTCTTTAATGTTTTGCCCTTCCTTAGAGAAATAATTCTAGTTACTACATCAAATAATTCATACTATGGCATGAATAATCGATAAACTCAAACTTCCGATGCAAGCTATTTCTATTAGTTTTCCTAGATCTGTTTGTACTCTATTCCATTCAGTTCAGTGGCCTGGGAAATGATTGGATGGGCTGTGTCAACTGGACCACTTGTCCTAAAGATCCCTTTATCTTTGGCCAATGGGAAGTTCTAGCAGGTGATAAAATGAGATCAGGGTATTCATCTCCTGAATTCTTGCTCTATTGCATCATCATGAGTTAGCTAAGGCTATCAAAGTTGATATGATCTGTCAGATAGTCCTCTCATACAGCTTGTTTTGAATTCTAGTGGTTGTGCAGTCCTTTTTTCCCTTTGTGCCAGTATTTCTTTTCTGAAGGTTTTTATTGGATTTAATCTTGCACCCATTTTGCTAATGTGTAATTCAGTAAAGTTTCCTCATTGACCCCATCTACCTGTACCATATCTTTCCTACTAGGATCCTGACTGGACCTAGTCTCTTACTGCACCTATCTCCTTTATACACACAGGAAATGCACATTCCAACCCCAAACAGTTACAAAACCTCCATGAAATGTACAAAGAAGTTTGTGCTATTGAACTTACTGATATTCTCACTGTTATTAAGTATTTATGGACCATCTCTGAATATCTATCAAAGTTACAAAGAGAGAACCTCATAGTGGTTTTTCTTATTATTTAAACACTTTCCATGGCTCAGGAAATTTTCATGACATGTTGATTAATCCTCACAATATCTTGGTCTATTATTATCATTTTAATTTTCAGAAATTTAACTGTAAAGTGTCTTGACATGGATCACTTTCAATTTATTTTTGCTTGGGATTCATTCATCTTCTTGACTCTAAAAGTCTATGTCTTTTGCCAAATTTGGGAAGTTGTCAGTCATCATTTTTTTTGCATCCTTTTTCAACTCAACTCCCTTCTGATTCTTTTTCTGAGACTCTGCTGATACAAACATTAGGTCTTTTATAATTGTTCTACAGGTTGGGAAAGCTCATTTTAGATTTTATTTCATCTAATATCCCTGTAGTTTAGAGTAGATAATGTTTAACAACTTATCTTCAAGTTCACTGATTATATTCTTTGTCATCTCTACTCTGTTAATGCATTATCCAATTACTGACTTCCCTGTAGAAGACAAGTCTCTTGTGGGCTCAGGCATGGATGAAATTCCCCTTTGCATTGTCACCCATTTCCCTGCCAATGAGAGGAATTCTGGCATACAAAAATAAAAAGGCTTTCAGAGCCAGGCTTGTGGAGGTGAGACTTCTTTTCTCAGTCTGCTATCAATGGATTGCTCAGGGGGGAAGCAGAACATCAAACATATCAAGATCACTATGCCTTCCAGCCAGTTGTCAACAGGACTGAGCCCTATAACGTAATTGAGGGAATGATTGCACACTTTTCCGAGAGTGTGTTCATCTAAGGAAATAATTTGAAGGCATGGAACTGAGATGTATTTATTTGACTTAATTGAAGCAATTCTTACTTTTTGAAGTATACTTTATTGGAAAAATAATTTTTAAAATGGGTCATTTTATAGCTAACATTCCAGTGTTGAATAATTTTCCAAGTCTAAATGTTGGAGAATGAGCTAAACTTGCCACTACTGAGAATTCAATAAAAGAGAATTGTATTATTTCTCCTTGCTTCTGAGCAAGAGGGGCATTTTTATTGCTTGAAGCCTTCTAAGGCCAATTCTTATTTCTATGACTATTTATTGCTATTCACTAAAATCTATAGTGAGTTGTTGTACTGGTCAGTTTTATGTCAACTTGGCACAAGCTAGAGTCATCTGAGAGGAAGGAGCCTCAGCTGAGGAAATGCCTCTGTAAGATTGTGTTGTAGGCACGTCTGTAGGACATTTTATTAATTAGTGATTGAGGTGGGAGGATCCAGCCCGTTTTGGGTGGTTCCTGAGTCCAAAAGACATCATGCTGAGCAAACCATGAGCAGTAAACCAGTAAACAACACCCCTTCATGGCCTCTGCATCAACTCCTGCCTCCAGGTTCCTGCCCTGTTTGAGTTCTTGTCCTGAATTCTTTCAGTGATGGACTATGATGTAGACATATAAGTCAAATAAACCCTTTCCTCTCCAACTTGCTTTTGGTCATGGTGTTTCATCACAGCAATATTAATCCTAATTAAGACAGTTGTCATACTTCTTGTGGTTCATATCCATCACAAAAATAGGGACATCAGCACAAGGGGCTGAGATGATGACCCTTTTGGCTCCACCCTACAAGTGGATCAGGCTTTCACCATGATGATGGAGGCACCAGTAAACTCCACAACACACTCAATACCAGCATTATCCTATTGATGTTGGTGGGAACTCACTCCTGAAAGATGGAGAGCGCCTTCCCATTAATAACAAATCCCCCATTCTCATTCTTTAATCTGTCATGGAACTTGCTGTGGGTAGAATCATATTGGAGCATGTAGATGAGATGAATGAATAGGTCATTGATGGCAACAACACTCTTTTTGCTAGAGTTGAAAGCAGCCCTGGTAGTCAGCTACCAAATATGGCCAGATCCCTTGACTCTGACCTTCATCGTTGTGCCTCAGGGTCAAGGCTGGTACTGCATGAGACAATGTGACTGTCTCTGGAATAGGGAGGAACAGAGAGAACCCAGCTCTTAGATTTTCAAAATTGGTCTTGCTATGCATACTGGACAGGCCTCAAACTCATAACCCATCTTCTTTGATGTTTTACTTTGCTTTCTGTTGCTGTGATAAGCACCCACAACAAGAAGCAATTTAGGGAGGAAAGGGTTTATTTGGTTTCCATGTTAGTTCATAGTTGATCACTCAGAAGTCAGAACAAGAACTCAAGTCAGAACCTGGAGACAGGAACTGAAGCAGAAGCCGTAGAAGCATGCTACTTTATGGCTTGCTCCTTATACCTAGTGTTCTGGGTCTTCCAACATCAATAATTAATAAAGAAAATATCCCACAGACTTGCCTATAGGCAATTTGATGGAGGCATTTTCTCAATTGTGGTTTCCTCTTCCCAGATGACTCTAGCTTATGTCAAGTTGACAAGACAGCCAACTAGCACATCAGGCTTCCTGAATACTAGGAGTATTACAAACATGTAAGCATGAAATTTCCAAATCTTTTTTATTAGTTTATCCCATTTTAGTTTGGATGGATTATTTTTAAAATGCCCTCCATAGAATGTGGGCAATTTAATCTTATAGCAACAATGCATTCCTTTCACTGTGTCCAAATAGAATATTACAAGCATTTTGATCTATACCAGCCTAATAGGAAAATATTATGTCATAATTATTTAGATAATATTTTGTGGTGATGTATTGTGTCCTCCAAAATATTGTGCACCCTAATAAAGTTTATCTGAGGATCAGAGGAAAAAGCCAGCCACTTAAGGAAACATAGAAGTCAGGTAATGGTAGCACATGCCTTTAATCCTGTCACTCGGGAGGCAGAGATAGTCTGGATCTTTGTGAGGTCAAAGCCACACTGGGAACAGAGCCAGGCATAGTGGCACACACCTTAAATTCTAACACTAGTTAACCATAGAAGTCTGGAGGTCTGTACAGACAGACAGGAAGTGACAGAGCTGGGCAGGAAGAGGAAGTAATGTAGCTGGGCAGAGAGGAAATGAGTTGGCAGAACAGAAAGGAATATAAATGTGGGTATACAAGAAGTAGGTCTTTTTGGAGACGGAGGTGTCAGTGAGGTGAAGTTGGCAGTAACTTGTTCTTTCTCTCTTATCTCTCAATTTTTCACCCCAATATCTGACTCCAGGGTTTTTATTAATAAGATCATTTAGCAATTCTTCTTACAATACTTTTCAATTTTTTATTTCATTTATTTATGTGTATGTGTGTGCATGAGCACATGCATATAACACAGCACATGTGTACAGATCAGAAGATAACTTCTGGGTTCCAAGGCTCAATCTCAGGTCATCAGGCTTGGTGGCAAGTGTTGAGTCATCTTACTGGCCCAATTAGCATTTATTTTATAAGCAGAGTGGAGTATGCATTCATATATTTAATAGCCATTATTTTTATTTCCTGGAAAGTGTCTACTTTAATTAGTTTGCCTAGCATATTATCAATTCATTATCTTATTAGTTCTTTATGCAGTAAAAAATGCTGGTTAGTCATTTTGGGAAAAAAAAATGCTCCCCAAAGTCACAATTCAAAAATAATTCTATATAGACCTGACATTTGAATATAAAAACAAGATGTTATTGGTGAATATATACATAAAACTTTGTGATGAGATGAACTTTCCAGTATTAACTTAAAAGCAGAATACATAAAGGAAAACACTGAACTATATAAACATCTTCATATAAATAAAATTAAACAGCAAACAATTAGTTTTATATGTGCCTATGCTTAGAGAGACAAAAAGACAGATAAAACAAAAGGGGAGATTGAAAAATACAAAGTAAACTTAGAAAAGCCAGGCATGGTGAAATATGCCTGTAAGTCCAGCACTCAAGAGGCTGAGGTAAAATTATGAATTCAAGGCTAGCCTGGGCTAAGTAGTGAGACTTGCTTGAAAATAAAGTTTAAAGGGACAAGAAGGTAAGCTGTATGATAGAGCACTTCCCTACCATAAGCAAGGCCCTGGAGTTTACTTCTACAACTTTTCCCTAAGCTCAGCATTTTTCAAACTAAAATGTTGGGGGAAAGTGACATTTAAAAAGAGATCACTATTGGACATTGTGGCATGTGCCCATAATCTCAGCATTCCCAAGGCATAAAATTCACAAATTTGAACAAGCTTGGCCTAGGTAGGAAGTTCGCGTCCAGACTGGCTCACATAGTAAGACCCTGTCTCAAAACTTAAAGAGTAGAGGAAATGAGAGGGGAGAAGGTGGAAGTAGAGGCAAAGGAGGAGAGGGGAGGGGCAATGAGAAGAGGGTAAAATAGGCAATATCAATTAATCAAAATTTAAAATGACAAAATAAATGATGAGGAAACCTGCAGAGACAACCAAACCAAGCTAGCAGGAACTCATAAACTTTAGACCAACAGCTGTGGAGCCTCCATGGGACTGGACTAGGCCCTCTGCATAAGTGAGATAGCTGTGTAGCTTGATCTGCTTAAGCTGCCCCTTGGTAGTAGGATCAGGATCCATCCTTGGTGCATGACCTGTTTTTTTGGAGCCCATTACCTATGGTCTGACGCCTTGCACAGCCTTGATGCAGGGGGAGGGGCCTGGTGCTGCCTCAACTGAATGTACCAGGCTGTGCTGACTCTCCATGGGAGGCCTTACCTTTTTGGAGGAGGGAATGGGGGTTGGGTTGGTGGGGGAAGTCTAGGGGGCAGGAGGAGGAAAGAAAGGGGGATTTGTGATTGGTATGTAAAATGAATAAAAAAATTCTTAATATTAAAAAAATAAAAGTAAATAAAATGACAAAATAAACAATTGCTATAATACAATAGGAATCTTTTAAATGATCTTATGGCAATCCCTTGATAGCTTCAAAATTTACACTCCTCTCTAGTCCCTGAGTTCATGCCTTGGAACATAGATTAGGTCAGACTACATCATGTGGTGTGAAGCTTGCCCACTCCCTTAAATGCCTGTAAGAGTCAGAAACGTCTTTGAGTTTCTAGATTTGAAGGGCAGCCTCTTTCTCCCTTCATGGTCCCATCATGCTGTTTATGATATGATTCTGTATCTCTCCTAACGTTCCCCCACTTCAAGATCTGATCATGCTTGCCAGCGATTGTGAGGTCCTGTCTCCTAATAAAGCTCATACTAAAGAGTAATTTCATGTCAGCTGCTTTCTGCAATCCCTTTCTCCCCCCCCTCAATACAGCTTTCTCATAATTGTCCTAGTCTCTGTCTTATCATTCCAATCTTAAAATTTATATTAAAAAGAAAATAGCTTAATTTTTGCTTGAGTTCCACATGACTTTTTCAGCTGTTTTTCATATTTATCAAGTATTTATTAAGCACCATTAGCTGTTAGGTAGCCAACTAGTATTTTTGTGTATGCACACACAGTACAAGAGATAGAGCTCAAGGCTTACACATAGTAGGCTAGGTCAGAGGTAACACTGAGCTATACACCCTACTCTATCCTGTTGTTCCAGTTTATTTTGCTTTTCTTTTGAGGCAGAGTCTCCACTATGTAGCCTAGGTTGGTCTCGAACTCATGATACTCTGCCTTTGCTTCCTGAATACTGGGGTTACAGGCGTATGCTAGCACCACTAGATAAATTGTTTTGTTTTAAAGTACTTTTTAAGTCACATGCAAATCAGGAGGTAAAGTAAATGGAGCATTTGAAAATAACCGAGGAACTTTGGGCATTCATTGCCAATAGAATATCAAACTACTTTGTGACAAATATCAGCATTCATGAAATGAATTAACTGATGTCTGTAGCCAACTTAGCTAACTTCATTTATGATGAGAGTACTGAACTCTGTTGAACTAAA
The DNA here is from genome assembly GCA_001675575.1 of Neotoma lepida. Lineage (NCBI taxonomy): Eukaryota > Metazoa > Chordata > Mammalia > Rodentia > Cricetidae > Neotoma > Neotoma lepida. The sequence goes on from LZPO01107900.1 coordinate 233,725, forward strand.
CTAGAATACGTTTGGAAATGCTTTATGGCTTTATGATAATTCTTTTTTTCTGGGACTATTCTGATGTTATTATAGAAACTTTGGAAATAGTCACTCAATCTCTGGCATCTACAGAATTCAAATTGATGTGCTTCTGCTGCTGTTGTTTCTCAGTTGAGCATAGAAAGCCACATTGTTTGAGGCTTTTATGTTTGGGATGCCCTTGAAATGCTTCTTCTGTTCTCCTTGCTTATTATTTTCTCTCTGAAGATCACTCTACTGACTTTCATCCATCCTTTTCATTTAACTTGCCAAGATTCTATCTTGCCATTTCGAGGTGGGGCAGTGTGTGTGGGAAATCAAGGAAGACACTAATGAAAAAATTATCAGGCTCTTCATAGTCATCTATGATTGATAATCGGGAAACACACTGGGACAAGTTTTAGTGCTTTTGTCTAATCTCGAGCTACACTTATGTGTAACCTAGTGGCAAGGCTGTGTTTCTGTTGTTATCATTGGAGGTGGGTACATGATTTAATAAAGGCAGTCTGTCAGTCTGGATATTTAGCCCAGTGGCAGAACAATTGCTTCCCATGCACAAGGCACTGGGTTCAATGCCCAGGATTGAAAAATTTTAAGAAATAGCTCTACAAAACTACTGAGAAAAGAGTAATCTTCTTCCTCCACCACATCTCTACCGAAAGAAAGTCTAGTTTTAGCGTTTTAAAGAAATATTTTTTGCATCTGTCTGTATGTGGTGTGTATGTGCTTACACTTGTGTGTGAGTGCACATGTGGGTGTGTGTAAATCAGCATCTATGTGTGTATATGTGAATTCCCGAGGTTGACACTGAAACTCTTCTTTAATCAATCTTTGCCTTTGCACTGTTTCTCAACTAACAACTTTTCAAATTTGTAGTAATTAATAGTTTTCTTGTTGTTGAATTGTGCTGTGGTATTAGTGCTAAGTAAATAATATATTCTTCAACTATCTTCTAAACATGTTTTTCTTCGGAAAGAAAAGAAGTTGAATTCATTTGCTGTCCTACTTTCCATATTTTTGTTCTTTGTTCTTATTGAATATTCCATTTATGCTTTCATTTATTTATTTTCCAAAAGATTTTTTCTATTCTCTAAATTTCTCTTTTCAAATACCACTATGCTATTATTTTACAGTTCCAATATCTTATATATTGTCACTAAAGCTATTGATTATTGTTATAATTATTCTCTCTGCATGTGGCAGAGAAAAGCCATTGCCTTCTAATATGTGCAAAAGTGTAAATGGTTAGGCAGCAGGTGGCAAGGATTGAGTTTTCATGTCATAAATCTCGCAAAACTATTAAATGTAGAATAGTGACCTGGGCTATTTTATAAGTCAAATCCCATGCTGATGGCTGAACCTGTAGTGTTAGAGGAAATGGCTTTAAAAATTAATAATGTTCGGCTTGGGAGGTGGCTTGGTAGATAAAGTGCTTGCCACACAAGCATGCATACTGATTTTGGATACACAGCACCCACAAAAAGGCCAGTTGAGCATGGAAGCCCACCTGTGATTCCAGCATACAGGATTCAGGGATGCAGGATTCCTAGGGTGAGCTGGCTAGCTAGACTAGTTGTAATTGGTGCACTTTGGATTTGATTGAGATAACATGCCTCAATAAATAAAGTGGAAATCTGATGTCAACTTTGGGTTATCATACACATGTGTATGTGAACTCACGTGTGTATACACCCAGCACTGTCATGTAAAAATTCCCTCCAAATTAAAACATTATATCCTAGAAGGAAACTGCTTAAGACCCAGGGAGTTTTAAAAGGAGGTTCCTTAAGACTCAAGAAGTAAACAACTCACAAATCTCATGAAGTCCCTAAAGCTTACCAGATTCCCAAGTAAGCTGTAAGGACTGCTGAGGATGGGAAGCTCTATAACCTATAGAGGTGCATACACACTTTGCAGAGAGCTTTAGTGAGTCACTACCCATGCTTGGGTGATGTAGCTACCTTTGAGTCATCCACATTCCATTAAGTAAACTCTCACCCACACTCCTAGAAGTAACAACAATAAAACACACACACACACACACAACATGCATACAAGCATGCACACATACACCACACACACAACTTATAATGTTGATATGTTTTATTTTGTTCTTCTTTTGATACTGAGTAGTTTTTCATGTGAGGCTGCTTTCTAGAGATAGCTAAAGGAAGGGATGCTTTGCTTGTGTTTTATAATCTAATTTTACTGAAGTTTCTATAACTTACAGAACTTGCAAGGTTTATGCAAACCAACTAATTTCCAAATAGAAATAAAATTGGCAGTGGTGATAATCCATAAGAGAGTTTTAGTAAGAGAGGAAATTTTGGCCTTAGGCAAAAGTACAAGTAAAGAAAATTTTTTTCTCACTTGAACCACTTTTAGGTGATTTCCTGGTATCAGCTATTCAGGTGATATTGAAAGGATCAGGAAAAATACTTAGAACATTATATAAAACATAAAGGAAATAATTAAAAGATGGCCCTGGGGAAAAAAATCATCTTTCTCTGTGCTTACTTTCTCATGGAACAGGCCGGAAGTGATGAGAATAGAAGCTATAAGTTTTGCAGGGTATAGAATTGCCAAAAAAGACTTCTTGGTATGATGAAAATTTGAAAATTCAGAGGTTGCCTTTGTGTGAGTTGGTAGAAAGGGTGAAAATAAGGAAAAGTAGACTTTGTCCCACAAAAGAGAAAGGGAATTCAGAAATCAATGAAAGAAGTGAAAGGACATTTTAAACTATCATGAAAACAAACAAAACAAAAAACAATGTGCTACTGTCCTGGAATCCCTGGCAGTGGACAGAGGACTCAGAAGCTGATTACAAAAGGTGGGGAAACTGTCAAACTTTTCTTTGGCAATGGTAGCAGCAGAGGGAATGATAGCTACACGTGGGCTGCATCTGGCATCTTCTTCTGTGGGGCAGGGTCCAGCAGAACTAGAGAAGGAAAAGACAACAAGTCTAGAAGAAGCCATGCTATGTAAGGCATGGTGCCCATGTCCACAACATTGTGGGCAGCCTCCAACCCCAACACTGACCAGAGGAAAGTTCTGTGATGGACTTAAGAACTCAGCATGATCAAAGTCCCAGATAGTTTGTGCTGCTAGAAAACAGAAATTGTTGGTGAAATTCACCCCCAAACTCCAAAGAGAACAGGAGATCATTTGGAGCCTTGGGAAAGATTGGGTGGATTGTGGAACATGGTGCGGCATCTGGATAGGAACAAGACACCATGGAGATAGCAGCAGAAGCATGGTAACAGAGCCTGAAGTCATAGATTTCCAACACTATCCATTGCTACCATAGCAACGAGCAGTTATACAGGTCACCGAAAGTTTGAGATTGAACTTGATAGATTGAACTAAGTTAAACTACACAGGGTTGATTCCTCCCCAAATGGAAGGAAGCATTGATCGGGAATGTTATATGTTCTGTTTTATATTATTGCTCATCTGGGTTTATATAATTTCAAATTTTATATCAATTTCTATTTCATATACATATATTTTTAATTATGCTTTTTTTCTCTTAGTAGTATACTTTTGTTTTTTAAGGGCTCAGTTGATGCCTTTAACTAGTTAAAAAAGCTCTTAAGTTTGTCTGTCTTTTCTCCAACTCTACTATATAACATTTTATCTACTTATTTTGGTTGTGAACTTAGCCTTTAACAACTGAGTCATCCCTCCAGCCCTCATTTTCATACATTGAACACTTCCACAATATTCCCTGATCCTTAAATGCAGGATTTATTTTGTAAATGAATTCTTTGGGACTGGGCTCCACAACTCTTCATTTTGATTGCTTGTGATTTGCTATAATGATCTACATCTGTTGCAAAGAGAAGTTTCCTTGATGAGGGGTGAGGACTATACTTACCTGTGGGAATAAAGACAACTATTTAGAATGTAGTTAGAAGCAATGCTGGTTTCTTAAAGCAGTAGCTTTAGGTTTTCTTCCAAGAACCTTTACTTCACTAGCTCTGGGTAGTTGGCT
>LZPO01107900.1:243178-263240 GCA_001675575.1 Neotoma lepida
CTAAATTAGAAAATAGAAATGAACTATAAAAATATACAGAAAACCCATGAGCTAGATATAAGTCAATAGAAGAAAATTTACAACCTTTATGCTTTTAGTGGAAAAGGGAAAAAGTAATAGAAAATTCAAAGTATGAGGAAACTTCTTATCTGATAAAAAAGAATCTAAACATTCTTTAGAAGAGTGCAGGTTCTGATCAAAAAAAAGCAAAATATTTTTAAAGATCATGTAGAAGTCAAAGCTGTCCATTATTACAACATATTTCTATGCTTCGTTGTAATGAAGAACCTGGCTAGAACAATAAAATACAATGTGAAATTGAAATAAAATACAGTAAATGCATAAAGAACAGAAGGAAGGGGAAAGAACAGAAAGAAGAAAAGCTATCATTTTTCTCGAGTAATACAATATACCCAAAATATACACAATCAGTGCAGAAAAATCACTAGAGTTTAGCAAAGGAGACAGACTCAAACTTTGTCCATAAAAATAATTACATTCATATAGTACAGAAACAAGATACTGTAAATATTAAAATGCCATTAGTTATAGAAATCAAAATTTCAAATAGAACTAAATTCAGTAAGTGATGTATAGTTTATGATAAAAACTATAAGGCATTGCTGAGGATATATATATAAAGTGAGCATTATATATTTACAAATCAGAAAACATTGTTAAGAAATCAATTCTCATCAAATTGAACTAGAAACTCGTTGCAATCTAAACCTAACTTCTAATAAAAATGTTTATGGGAAGTGATAAGCTAACTATAAAACTCTTATAAAACTGAAAAGTATCTGCTTCAATCAAAAAAAATTTGAAGGAGAACTGCACATAGAGAATATATATGACCATATTACAAGGCCTCAAAGCTATTGTAATTGAGATAATGTCGTTGGTTAGAAGGACAAAGATCAATGAAAGAGAATAGAATCCGGAAATAAGAGAACGCTCTAGTAGGAAACAATATAGTAACTATAATAAGGCCATTGGATAGACATATTTTATGATTTATTATTGTATTTATGCCTGCATGAGTATCATGTGTGTGTACCTATGCCACATGGAGTGTTTGTAGATCAGAGGACAACTTTTGTGAGTTGTGTCTCCCCTTTCATCTGACTTTTAGGGCAATGTCTCTTGTTTCTGGCATCCCGCATACTCAAAGCTAACTGGCCCATGAGCATCCAGCTGAATCTCTTGTCTCTACCTCTTCTTTCCCCATAGAACTAGTAGGATTACAGATGATGTGAACCTTGGTGTTTGGCTTCTTTTTTAACATGCATTCTAGGGACTGAACCCTGGGTATCAGGCTTGTGTGGCAAGTGCTTTTACCTGTTGAGTGTCTCATGGGCCCTAGATAAGTATTCCTAAAGTACAACACAAAAATAATTTTAAAATAACAAATGACTTTTTTGACATTAAAGAGTCATGTTCAAAATATCATTATTAAAGTCATCAAAATGTGGGAAAGGATACCATAAAATTAAAAAGCAACAAAGTGAAAGTAAATAGCCATGTTTTATATATCTGGTAAATGAGTTATATGCAAAATGTATAAATAATTCTTTTCTGAAGTTGGTATAATACATCAAACAATAATCCATCAAAAGAAAAATGCAGTAGGCCCAGATTTATTATTTCATGCTGTATTCCCAGTACCTGGGAAACTAAGGCAGAAGAATTACTGCTAGTTTGAGGCCAACCTGGGCTACAATGAGAGTTCCATGTCAGCCTGTGCTACAGTGAGATTATTTCTCTGCCTAGGGCTTGCAATGCTAATCTTTGCATTATCTCAGGTCTGATCCTAGAGGAAGCTGAAGGAAATCTTTCTTCCACTCAAGCAGCTTGAATTTCACTTCTCCCTGACTTCTCTCTTGCCTTTATTCCTCCTTCTTGTCTCCATTCAGGCACTAGTCAAAGACTTCTTTTCCTCCCTATACCTGGCTGTTGTTCAAATGACTATTGACTCAATTTCCAAGTTTCTGAGATAGGCCCACTGGAGGAGTACACCAACTGCCATACCCAGTGACCCAAACAGCAGGAAGAATTCAGATTTGGTCATCCCTCAATTTTCTAGATGACAGTTAGGGTTATCTCTTCAGATCCTGGAATGATGAGGACAGGAATAGAAATGGGTCAGGCAGTTTAGGGACAGGGCATTAATCCATTGATTCTGGTCCTGTTATAAGCCAAAAAATAAAACAAAACAAAACAAAATGCCCTTGATCCTGCCCTGGCTGGTGGCCAGAAATTCTAGACGTATACCAGAACCTTGATCTGGCTCCCACATGGTCTGGGCGGTGGTAGCACATACCTTTAATCCTAGCACTCAGAAGGCAGAGGCAGGTGGATCTCTGTGAGTTAGAGGCCAGCCTGGGCTACCGAGTGAGTTCCAGGACAGCCAGAGCTATTCAGAGAGACCTTGCTTCAAAACAAGATGAAACAAACAATTAAACAAACTAAAAATCCTAAATGCTCTTGTGGTTGGTGGTTGTCTCTTTGGAGTGTGGGGGGGTTGTGTTACAGTTGTCTTGATCAGGGCTCTGTGGAGGCCTACTAGGGAAAATGATTGGTTTGGGTGGAGGTCTATCTAGCATTCCAAGTTATTCAGACATAAGAGAATGAATCCAGTTATGCAGGTCAGTCATCTGGCTAATAGACCCCCCAGAAAGTCAGGACCACTCCTAGTCGAATGAGGGGCCATCCCTAGGGAGCCAAACCCACCTTAAGCCACACTAAAGAGATAGGACTAATCATTCTTTTAATAAGATCATGCAATTTTCCTTCTCAGAATTCCTGCCCCTACCAGTCACGTAGCCACAGCCCTGATGCTTTGTAAGTCAGCACACGCAGAAATGTGTAACTAACATTTCCCTTTCCTCCGTCTCTTCCCTAAGCACTCTTTTCCTAATATTTTGACCTTCATTCTTTCTCTAAAGCTCCCTCCCCTCCCTGCCGTTTGACTGCCTGTCCACCATGTGGTTGGCCTCCATGCTGGCTTAATTCAAATTGCATGCATTTTTTTTCTTTCTCTTCTCCATCTTCCTCCTCTGGGCAGATACTGAGATGTATAGCTTGTCACCCTGAAGCTTTTCTTTAAAACTCTAATAAAATTTTCCTCAAGCTTTAAAAATTCAAAAGAATTTTAGCCCCCAGAAAAACTAAAATCAACAAAGATATACTACTTCACAATCACTATGATGACTATAACCAAAATAAGGGGAGAAATAAATAAAAGCAAAGAAAATATTCTAGTGGAGATATGAAAACACCGGAACCCTCATATATCTATTCAAAAGTAGTATGTTTACCCAAAGGAGTATTATTCAGTCATAATAAGTAATGAAATACTAGCACATTCTGTAACATGAATAGGTCTTGTTTACTGTAAGTCAAAGAAACCAGATTCAAAAGACTGAATTTTGTTTGATTCTATTTACATAAAATTACCAGAACAGGCAAATTAATAGAGATGGGAAGCAGATTAATAGGCATTTGGAGATAATGGAAGTACTTGCTAATGGGAAAGGTTTTCTTTTTTTCTGGGTGATGAAAATGTTCCACAATTCTTAGTAATGATGCTAAAACTTTTAAAAAGATATTAAATTGTACTTTCAAATGTATTAATTGTGAGGGATGTGAATTATTTCTCAAGAAGCTTACTTACAAATATGTCATTTGAGATACTTGTAGATAGGGAAATATTAAATCTTACAGAATGCTACAGATGTTTGTAAACTTAACATGATAGTGTTACATAGCTGTATACAATCTTGAGGTTTATTTTATTCTATTTTTATCTGTATGAGTGTTTTACCTGTATGAGTATGTATATATATATACATATATATATATGTATGCATATATATGTGCACCATGTGTGTGCATGATGCCTACAAATGTTAGAAGAGGGAGTCAGATTCCCTGGAATTGGAGTTACAGATGGTTGTGAACCACCATGTGTGGGCTGGGAACTGAACCTGGATCTTCTGCAATATCAGTAAGTGCTCTTAACCATGGAGCCATTTCTCCAGCCCAGGGCATACAAATTTTAAAAAATTAAGTGTACAATTAAAGCTGATACTTTATTAATTTTGTATGGTCTGGTGGCTTATGCCATTTGTTTTTATTTATGTATTTATTTTTAGATTATATTTTATTATTCATCAACTCATCAACTTCATATATATGGATCCCTATCAGTCTCATCCCTCTCCCATCTTCATGTACTCTCCTTAATTTTTTTTTTTTTGGTAACCATCTATATCTAATTAGCGCTGCAGCTGGAATGTTTGATCTTGTTGGCTTCATCTTGTACAGGTCCGATGCAGGCTACCAAAGCGGTAATTGGTTCATGATTATAATCACCATATCATGCCCAAAAGACAGTATTTCACAGGAACCTCCCCATCCTCCACCTCTTACATTCTTTGTGCTCTCTCTTCCATGGTGTTCTGTGACCTTTGGTGGGTGGGCTGTTGCCGCTGAGCTTAGATATATGTCCCAATCAGGGCTGAATACTCATCAATTCTGAGCTTTTTTTAAAATAATGAATTTATTTATTTATTTATTTATTTATTTATTTATTTATTTATTTTATTTATTTATCATCCTGGCCACAGTTTCCTCTCTGTCCTCTCCTACCAGTCCTTCCCCTCCACCCCTTTCTGTTCCCACCCCCCAATGGAATCCTCCTCTGTTTCTGTTTAGGAAAGGGCAGGTCTCCCATGAGTATCAACAAAACATTACATATCAAGTTGTAGTAAGACTAAGCACTTCTCCATGTATTAAGGCTGGACAAGGTGACCCAGTGTGAAGAGTAGGGTCCCAAGAGTCAGTAAAAGAGTCAGAGACAGCCCCTGTTCCTGCTGTTAGGAGTCTCACAAGAGGACCAAGTTACAGAACTGTAACATATATGCAGAGTGCCTAGGTCAGTCCCATGCAGGCTCCCTGGTTGTCAGTTCAGCCTCTGTGAGCCCTTATGAGCCCAGGTTAGTTGATTGTGTGAGCCTTCCTGTGGTGTCTTTGACACCACTGGGTCTTATAATCCTTTCTTGGTTTGTTTTTCTATTGTTGCACTTTAAAATTTCCTTGTACATTTTTGGCTACTAGTCCTTTGATACATGTTTTGTAAAGAATTTTTCCTAGACTGTGGATGTTGTTTTTTAAAAAGTTATATGGGGTGAGGGGCAATTGTACGTGTGAATGCAGGTACTCATGGAGGCCAGCAAAGGGTATCAGATCCCCCTCGAGTTAGAGTAATGGATGGTTGCTTGTCTCCTGATGTGGGTGCTGGGAACTGACCTCTGCTCCTTTGCAAGAAAAGTATGAGCTCTTGACTGCTGAGTCTACTCTCCTGCTCACTGTGGATAGCTGCATAGTCAGCTGCAATGTCAGCTGCATAACAGAAAGTTTTCATTTTAATGAAGCTCAATTATCATTTTTCTTTTATATATTCTGTTTTGGTGTTATATCTAAGTAGTTATCATCAAACTAATGACCATATAGATTTTTTTACTATATCTTCTTGTAGATTTTATAGGTTTGCATTTTACATTTCCAAGATTTGAGCTTTAGTATAGCTTATTTTGGTTCTGTTGAATCTTGTTTCTGCTCTTCTTTGTAAACAATCTGAGTATACTGAGTCTCAATTATCAATTGCTTGTTTTAAAATTTAATCAGTAAATGTTTATTGAATGGTAAATAGGTGATCACAGAAAATATTTTGCTTCCATGTTTAAGATAGTGGAGAATACTAGTAGGCTGAAATAATGTAATCATTTGTTTGGAGTCTTGGATCTCTTTGATAGAAGATGTCTAGTATATGTTTTTACTAAAAGCTGCTCATATTGAAGACTTCTCATCATGAATTTTAAGGATAATATTTTTTTCAATCTCATTCAACACTTATGCTTAAGATAATCAATTTTCCTTTCGGTGTGTTGAGAAGACAGATTTATTTTTAGACTACTCTTAAGTCATGCTCAAACATTTGAACCTCCAGATATATGTATGAGGATTCTAACTGACTCCACTTTGAGGATCTCTAGAGCTTGGCTTCCTGTTCTTTGTCCATTCTCCAAAAAACAAATGTTTAATTTCATCTAGTTTGGCAAGTATTATCCGCTTCAAAGTTTCAATACTCCACCTAAATCTAGGTTATCAACTTCTTAAAACTTTAGCAATGGCTTCAATCGTAAAAGGCACTGAGATATTTAAGAATGTTTCGGTATACAGTATTATAGTTGTTAAAAATGCAACCTCACAGAATTTCAAGGGGATCATAAATAGAGGGGCTTGTGTTTTCCTATATTTTGTTTGCATGAAAAATGTTCTACTGTTTTATATTTTTCTTTAAAGCCACATTTTAATTTTGGAGCAGCCATGGCTAATAATAAAATTTATCCCGAGTGACTAGAGTGGCTAGAGACAATGTATCATTCGTTAGTTAAAAACAAATCAACTTTCCAAAAGTCTCTATTATCAATTTTATTTCCTTTCTTGTTGAAGATCAGATTATAAAAGACAACTTTGAAAATTTTGATATTATTAATTGCTTCATATTTTACGAGAAAAAACCTTAAGTACGGGTCTGTTTACTAGTATACTTAAAATGTTATTGAAACTTGTAATGTTATCTTTCTGTGTGGCTGAGGCAAATTAGGAGAGCTATAATAAAGCAGTATGATAGTTGCTATGGATTGTAGGGCTCGATATTTCAAAGTGTGAAGGTTTATTGTGAGTGAACTATTCTACTTTTTTGTTGTTTGTTTGTATTCTCACTTTGGAAAACTGTAATGAAATTATAACAATTTCATCCCTCCATTTCCTCCTTTGAGCCCCTCCCAGCTACCCGGTCTTGCACCTCTCCTATGTCTCCCTGCCTCTCAACTTGATAGCTTTTTCATTTGATTATTATTATTTCATATATAATATATATTATATATTTATAATTATTTATATATATAAAATCTTCTGAACCAGTTTTTGTTGTTTGTGTCTAAATGGTTTCAAAGCTGACCACTCTGCATTAGACAACCGATAAAGGAGGTCATCCCTGGAGAAAGATTATTCTTCTTCTCTCAGGAGTCGTCAGCTGCCTATGGTTCTGTTTTTCTATTACCACTTTGGAAATTCGCTTGTCTTTATAATTAGTGAGAAACCTCAACCTCTTTGACAGTGATGCAATAAAACTAGGAGAGGATAAGAAGCTTTAAAGGTGGGGGAGAAAGTAGGAGAATCATATAGTATGAAAATGGAAGGGAAAATGCAGGTGTGGAAGAGCATGAGCAGAGCTTGAGACAGAGAGGTGGAGGGCAGTGAGAAATGGGAAGAACATCAACCAAAAGTATTATTAAACTGGTATAGGGAAACATATTACTTTGTATGCTAATTTCAAAATAATTGAAAAAAGATAAACCATCAGAAAATAATACAAAACAAAAACTCCTGCACATCCAGGAAATTACGCTTGATAAAAAGGCCAATCTCAAAATGTTCTGTACTATATAGTTATATTTGTATAATATGATTGGAAGGACAAACGTATAAACATAGAAGACAAATAGCAGTTAGTAGTTGCTAACAAGAGAAGTGGGTGTGGTTATAATAGGGCAACATTCGTGACTTATAATGACAGAGTAAAACGGGGAAAATGTAAACAATATGGGAAGATTGTATCAATTATCTGTTTTTAATATTATGTTTTGCTTGGTGACACACTATTGAAGGAAACTGGGTAAAGTTTTTAGATAGTTCTGTATTTTAAATTTAAATGTATTCTTCAAAAGCTGCATGTGTACACAACGTATCCTGATCAAATCCATCCCTCACTCCCTTCTTCCATCTCTCCAATTCCACTTCAGCTGTGCATCTTTCTCCACTGTGTCCAATTAGCACATGGGGGTGGGGTTATAATAAAGTTCACTTATTAAAAGCATTGCATCAGCACATAAACAGTTAAGACTTAAATGTATGAGAAATGATTTTTGATTCATCAAAAGAATGGCATCTAAAAAGTGGCATTTTTGTTAGCCAACATGACAGCTAAATGATGAAAGGGAGTTTTAAGGAAAGTGACTACAAAAGTCAACTATATATATATATATATATAGTTGAATATATATATATATATTCAAGGAAAAAACGGAAATGTGAACATTGATGAAAATGGCATGCTCTTCTCTCCTTTGGAAGTAGCTTTGAATTTACTTCTTAAAGTTATATTATGTAATTTTACTGATATTTGGTGCTCTACTTATGTGATGAAATAATACGGGAACAAAGTAGCAGGAAGGAGTAGGTTACCAGGATTTCAGTTTATATTGACAAGATTACACTACTGTGGGTAATGATGCCTACTCAATGAGAAACATTTCTGCAGATACAGGGGCTCTTTAATATTTAGGAAATGCCTGTCATAAAAAATACTGAAAAGGCCAAGGTTTTTAGAATATTTTATGTCTAGAAATTTGCCAGAGAATACCAGCTTTCTTAGATGAACATGGTTTTATTAAGGCATTCATGCATTGAAGAAAGTGGTAGAGGACTTTGAGAAGAGAAGGGAGACAGAGTTGATATCTGCCAGGTTACTTCTTGCTCTTCAACATATGTTCCAGGACTCACCGTCCTGCTGTTCATTTTATTAGGTGGCTAATTATGGAAGTAAATCCTTAAAGGAATTTTTAGTGGACTTTGTTAAATTGGTGGATACCAGTTATGTTTAAAATTTTTCAGTTCTGTTTTTGGCAAATGTTCATGGCTGCAAGTTACCATATTACACGTTTACTTTTCAGTTTCTTCAAGATATTTGAGTAAATGACACCTGACACTGTTTAGAGCTTGCTGCTTTAACTGCTTGCATTTGGGTGTCTGTAATTTGGCATTGCAAATTTCAGTTCTATTATCAATTCTCTTTGTAGCTTCCCCAGTGAAGAAACCACCCACTCCTTATTGGGTCATTATGCTGCCACACACTCGCACCTGATACATCTTTTGAATGACATGATTAGAATGTGGCTCCAGTGATTCTCTTTGTCACTTTCTGATTTTGACATTTTTTTTTCATATAGGCTTTCACTTTATAGCCCAGACTGATCTCAAACTCACCATGTAGCCCAAGCTGGCCTCAAACTCATGATAATTCTCTTATTGCAGATGATTTCTTTGAAAGGAACTACAAGTCAGACTGATACTGGAAATAGATTATATTTTACTTGTCTCTGTATTTAAGAATTTTTTTCACTTTTGAAAACATGCTCCTAGTTCCAACACTTTATCAAGCCTCTTTTGCTTTCTTAAATAGCCATGGAGAGGTCAGGTTTTGTTTGTTAAATCATTTTTATATACCACATATAATCTTGGACTTTTTGAAGTGTCTTTATAAAGTACTCTTGTGGGGCTGGACTCTGTTGAAGTATGTTGAAAAAAAATTAGCAACAGCAACACTTTATCACTACTATCCTAAGATAGAATAATGAAATTATAACTATATTGCTTACAGTAGTTAGAAAAAGTAAATTCCTTTTCTGTGGTATTCTCTGTAGCTACTTCTCACCTCTCAATACCATATTCTTTGTTTTGAGTACTACAAATCTCATTATACCGAAGTCGCTGTTTGCATTATGCAAACCTTAATTGTGATTTTCTCCCAGATGAAATACTTGACTTCTCTACTTGCGAGTAGCTGGATTTTTTCAAAATATCAACACTACCTGGATGATATACTATGAAAAATTATTTTTATGCTTGTGAAGTCTTCTATAATAACGATAAGCTTCTGACTTTATTTGTATACCATACATTAACAAAATGTTATTCCTTTCCTCTCGGAATTTCTGTTTCCCTTTTCTTGTCTAATTTTATGTTCCTTGTATATGTATAACCATATACAAATAGAAAAATAAAACCACTCCTCTGTATCTGCCACACTGTTGGACTCAACCAACTTCAGATTGGAAGTCTTAAGAAGATTGCATTGCTAGTAACATGTAGAGTTTTTTTTTTTTCTGATCAATACCTCCAGACATTACAACATAGTGATGATTTACAGCAAATTTGCGTTGTGTGAGGTATTATAAATAATCTGGAGATCATTAAAAACATACAGTATAATGTACATGAATAATATGCAGCTACTATAACATTTTCTGTAAGGGACTTGCATAGTCACACATCATGGTATCCCAGATGCACAGGGATTATTATTTCTCCATGCATCTAGGCTGGACCTTGCAGACTGTGTAAGGAACCTGGCATTTTAAATGGCTAGGTTTTTTCCTACTAGGCTGCTGAAGAGCTTGGTACACACATCCCTCCCTACATGCTGGCCTACATTTTGATTCAGCTATTTTTCCTTTAAAACTTCCAGAAAAACACAAAATTATGTGTATTTATATTGTGTTCTTGCTTATTTTTAGGTCCCTATATATGTCAATTGTTCATTTAAAAAATTGTCATCCTAGATTGCCCCCAATTTTCTTTGTACCTCTGGCATGGCCCTGACCCATTTTCCATGCTTTTCTTTAGCTTCTTTCACTCTAGTGGGATCTATACCAGCCTGCCTTTTCTCCTAGATTGCTTTATTGATTTACTATTTTTTTAAATAAATAGAAGATTCCTGGTGACATTTTGTTCAAGAGAGGCCTAGCCTTTCTATGTCACCTTCAATTGTAAAAGTTCTTTGGGTTCTGGAGAATTTGGATTGTCCACTTTTTTTTCTTTGTATGGAATAAATAATATGGTATAAAATATTAGCCTACAAATTTGGGCTTTCAGTTTCTATGTGGAGCATTATGCTGGACCTCTTCAACTGTATTTTCTTATATGCAATGTGCAATGGCCTATCCTTTTGAACTGCTATCACTTGAGGCTGACCCAGCAGATAGAAAATAGTCATTATATAGCTTTCTTGTGTTAAATGTGTTTCTTTATTGTGCTATATTTGTTTCATTATTATCATATACATGTTGTCTGCATTGGATAGTCACCTGTTAATATCTAATCTGCCAATATAATTTCTCACTAACATATCTTAGTGATATAGTCATCATCTATTGGACCCTGTGGTATCATACCAATGCTTTGATCTCATCAAAGAATCTTTTCCTATTTTAACCAACCATTTTAAGGAATCTTTTCTCCTCAGTACACAATTACTGCCCTCATGAAGATGGGAAAAGTTCTCAGAAATGTACAACACATTACATTTGATACTGTGTTGTATCTGCAATTTCTGTTTTTATTGACAAAAACCAGACTGTTTCTAGGGTAGCCAAAAGCTATGGCTGAACTGCTTAGCTTGAAGATAACAGGTCATAATAAATAGTGTGGTGCTCAGAGTTTGAAGCTGCCTTCGAGTGCTACGTTTAATTATACACCTTGAAAAAGTCATTTAAACAGTTTGATATTCAGTCTATTTCACAACTGTTGGGAAAAAAGATTAACATGGCCAAGTTACTGAACATTTTTTTCTCTAGAACTTTACTTAGATTTTATGAACTCATAAAATATTAGGTCTAAAGACAGCCATGAAGAGTATCTAATCCAAACATAGATTTTCACAGATGACTAATTACAGTCTCCTTAAAAGGCCAAGAAGTTGCTCAACTTCACTATAGCTAGTGAAACAAAGCTGCAGCTAGAACATACATATTCTTAATCTGCCTCTTTGCCATTTGCTGTTGTTGTTGTTATTCAAATCAGTCACTAGGCACTATTGAGTCTGTCTTGGCAAAGTATTTGCATAATAGCTAGCATTTAGTAACACTACTGTGTGCTACACACTCTTATGAACATTTTGAGCATTTTCACATTTAAGCATAAGGATGACCTCAAGGAACAGGTCCTATTTTATGGCCCATTTTACACATGAGAAGTTGAATGTCAGAAGATTAAAGTTTCAAAGCTGAATGAGAATATGATATGAATAGTTGAATAGAAGTGGTACTATTAGTAAGCTAAACATGGTATTGGAGAGAACAAGTAGCACTAGCAGAAGGCAACCCAAGCTCAGGCAATCTCCCTTTAGAATCCATGTTAGTAAATAGTACCTTGTCTTCCATGGCCTCTTATCTATCTTCTTCTCTTTTTCCATCGTTACTCTCATAGGCCTAGCTCTTAACCTTCTCCTTGAGGGTTTCCTTGTGCTCTTGATCCTTCCCCTACAATCAATGCATACCTCAGTCTGATGGATAATGCTAGGTCACCACTTCATTCATGTCATTATCTTTTCTTCAAGAACAAGTCATTACTCCAAATTGCCCAACAAATCCAGGCCGTATTACTCAAGTTTCTCTGTAATCCGAGCTCTCTTTGGTTATCTGATATGATTGTCCAGTGTTCATCAACATGAATCCTTTGCTTTAGTCAAGTGAGTGTTTGGTCAAAACCTGATCTCATTTCTTACCTTTTTATTATTACAAGCTCTTGGAGTGTTCATGCGTCAGATAGGATTCTCTGCTTTAAGCACTGAAAAAAAAATAACCTTAAGCTGTCTCCAACAATAAACAAAATTTATTAGCTTATTGAACTGAAAAACGTCAGATAATAGCTTTAGGCAAGGATTGGTCTAGTAGTTTAGTGATGTTAGCAAGAATCCAGATTCACTCTGAATCTCAACTCAAGTCCCAGTGGTGTCCATCCTAACCCCCAAGGACCACATAGGATTGATTCAGGTTTCTTCCACCACAAACTTGATTTAGTTAGAATGGTTATACAGTTTTGACTCCTCATACTGCACTACCAACTAGAATATATCAATCTATGCATTTTTAGAGAGTGTGCAGTAGTTAACTCCGACCAAATCCTCTATCTACTTCAAATTAATTACTGGGCCCTGAGGAGTAAGATGTAGTAATTGGCTTAGGCTTGGGTTACATGCCCACTCTTAAGTCAGTCACTAATGCCAGGAGGATAGAATATCCTGATTGACTTCAGCCAATTATGATGCACACCTGGAGCTAGAGTTGTCTCTGCTGAAAGCAGTTGGCTAACAATTGTGGATCTAATGATTTCAAAAGTAAGAGTTAAGTGCTGTTGCCATTTGAAAAAAGGAATGTTGTTTTGTTTTCCTTAGGAAACATGTACTACAGATATCCCCTCTTTCTCTTCAACAATTCACCTATTTTATAGCCAAGTTAATTTTGCTCCCTGTGGTTCATACCAGTCTCTGAATCCGTATTGAAGGTAGGAGAGCAGTGTATGCTATGCTTGTATTTATACTGTTTTTGTAATGCATTTGGAACTTGTGAACACAAGATTATATGATATGGGTTATGTCTTCCAACTTCCTGGAGTCTCCCCCACCCCAGCATTTAAAGTATTTTGGAGCATCTAGGTAGTGCCACAGGAGCACGTGTTTACTTGCTGAATTAGGTAGGGTCACTTGGTTCATTTTGGTTACTGTCAAGATGGATGCTAATTGCTATGCTCCCTTCAGTCATTTGATTTTCCACATCACGAGGATCACAAAACAAATGGATTTTGTTAGGTTTCAGTTCATTCCTTGTGTATTTACAGATAGAAGCAGCAGTGCTGGGAAATAATACTTGTATGTTCCCAAATCATGTCCCATGTTTTTGTGTGTGTTTTTGAAGACATGTCTTTTTGTTTAGCTATAGCTATTATTAAAACCATTTCTATGGAAAACATTCTCTAGTAATTGGTTACATTTGACTTACTGGAAAGAGCTTTCCATTTTGTAGTGTTTACTTGTATTAACTACTGTACCCTATTTGGTGTGCATCTACCTTAACCTTTTTCTACTTTGCTGTATTATATTTTTCATGTCCCATAATCAAAGTTCTGGAAAACAGCATTAGCTACACTGAGTGCAGCTCATCTTGTACAGAAAAAAAAATCCATTTTGAATCTGATTTCCCCTAAGCGGAGCACTCTACTTTTTCTTTCCTCTAGATCCACGGGACTCTTTTTTTTCCACTAAGAAAAAATTAAGTGCATCCTAGAGAGTTCTTTTGTCCTTTCTTCTTGAGTTGAAAGTTTCAAAAGCTGGCTAGAACATCAAGTGGACAGTTGAATACCAGTGAAATGATTGGTGTACAAAGGGGAGGAATGGAGAGTATATGATTTGGAGTCAGGTGAAAACAGAGAAAGATCTGCTTGTGCCTCTTGACTGTATGACCTCAGTAAATTCAACATTTTGTGAACTTTTCTTCCTACCTAATGGAGGAAACGGTATATATAACAGGATGTGGAAAAATAATGTGTATGGACAGGACTGAAGTGCTTTCATGTACTCCTGTAGAACTTATCTGCTATAATTACTGCAAAGGGAGGTTTAGAAAGTAACTTTTTGTAAAAAACAAAACTGACTCTATTTTACCCTCCAGTGGGTTCTTCTTAAGCCTGCAGAGCCCTTTGTGTTCTAGCTATAGTTTCTTCATCTTCATTTTCTTTCCCATCCTTACACTTTCCCTGCTGTACTGGAGATTCTCTCTTAGGATCAGGTCTTCAAGTACTATAAGCTTCATTTGGTTGCTGTAAAATTGTGTCTACTAGAAATGGCAGAAGTTATACCCATGAAGTCACCAACATGACTGCCTAAACATGAACTGAACAAGTAAGACACCAATAAACATGTTGACATGGAAAGGGAGAAGCTCATGAGGCCTCAACTCTAGACCAAGAACTACAGGTGACTGAGGAAAACTGAGAGTGGAGAAAAAAAGTCTTTCCCAGAGAAGAGCACACCAGCTGGTAATCCAATCCCAGATAGTCAGCCCTGAAAATACACATATCAGTAACCTTACACAGACTGAACAGGTTGCATTTATATACTAAGGAATATATATATATATATATACATACATGCATAAATACACATATTTACACACATATACAGCTATATGCAACAACACTGAAATCAAAAGCAGCCATGAATTTGAGAGACAACAAGAAGGGTACAGGGGAGGGTTTGGAGGGAGGAAAAGGAAGGAGAGAAATGATGAAATTATAGTATACTCCCAAAAAATAAAAACAAATAGATAGAAAAATGTTATGATTTGGCTCAGATGTCATAAGAAAGCTTTCTCTGTGCTGGTGGTGCAAAATATGTAACAATTTGAATACATAAGAACTGAAAAGTATATACCAGTTTTTTCAATCTATGTCAGAAACACTTGAAGGCATGTGACTGCCCTCCCGTTGTTTTTCATTGTTTGGAGTATTTCGTATATTCACATGTGTGTTGATCAAACCACACATTTTCCCCTCCTCCACTTTCTCCCTTATCTCTCCTCCACAACTCACAACTTTCTTATATGTGTGTGTCTTGTTTGTTTGTTTTTTTAATAGCTCTCACCCCAGCTCACTTATTGCTACCTGTCTGGCATGGGGATATGGCCATCTGCTTAAGTATGGATGGTCTCTCTGGGGCTGCCTGCCTGAAGAAAACCACCTCTTTCTCCTAGAGTCCATCAGTTCTCAACAGCTTCTCAGCTAGGGGTGGAACTTCGCGTGCCCCTCCCCCATTCATGATGGGCTTTTGGTTGGCTTGATTTTGTGGAACTCAGATGTTCTGTTTGCAGGGGAGCTTTCCAAGTCCCTTATTCTCTGCGTGTTGACCAGTTGTGAGTCTCTGTATTAATTACCACTCACTGCAAGAAGAAGCTTCTCTGATGGAGGTTGAGAGAAGCACCGATCCTTGTGTATAAAAGTTAAGAGCTTGTGAATGAGTACTCAAAATCAGAAAACAAAGATAAATCATACCCGTACAGTCCTCATGAAACAATAGCACTTAGAGGAGTCACAAGCTATCCGAATATAACATATATGTATTTGCAAAGGAAACACAAGTATCAAGTGACTACAGAACTAAGCCATGAAAGGTACATGGAAGAGGAACAAGAGATTGTCTCTATCCTCAAGAAATTTACAATGTTATTGATAAGAAAAATTACACTAAACTCACAACTGTATTATGCACATATATAGACACAGAGTACAAAATGATAGAAAAGGATCGTTCTAAGAGAAAAGTTAGGTCTTCCTTGTTTAAATATCAGCTTGTACAATGAGGTACTATACCTCTTCAGGTGGGTCTTCAAACAATTTTTGAAGAAATATTTTTAAGTAAGCAAAATTACTTTTGTCTTTAGTAAATAAGTATTCATTTTGTGTTCTAAGGGACACTTTATATCAGAAACAAAATTTATTTCTTAGATACTATACTCAGATGTTAACATTAGTCCTTCCAGAATGTTACTTAGCCAAAAAAAAAAAAATGACTGATTTTATGTGAGGTATTCAAGCTTCCTTCTTTGGATGCTATTTTTTCCTAAAATCTTTTTTGGTTATAAAGTAGATCATATATGTGAAAAAAGATGTATCGTTTAAATAACTACAAACAGAATATCCATGTAACTATCAACAGTTAAACCAATGCAATCATGAGTATTTTTTATACATCACAAATGAAGGGGCCAGCACACTGGGACAGAAGAAAAACTTTCCTTGTTCCCAGATAAAAAATGAAAGGATTTTTTACTGGTTTCTTTTTTCACTCATTGGTCTCAAATTTCAAAAAGGACCTGAAATACATAACCACAGATATTTCACTTTCTAACTCCTAAACTCAAATTACATTCTTCAGAGAACAGTTCATGATCTTCCTTGATGGTGTATTTAAAGGATAGAAGGGACATATCATTAAGGGAAAAAATTAAGTACTTTAAACGTACCCTGTGAAACATTTATAATCATGATTTATTGTCCTGTATTGTTGCTCTTTTAACATACCTCACATGGAAATTTTTGACAAGGAAGAGTGATTAACAAGCCTAAACAAAGTGTGATCTCTAACAATGACTGTCAACTACAATGGCCCTAAATACTGAATAAGCTGCTATTTCATCTTTTACACAAAATTATACATTGTCTTCTGCTTTCATCACCTTAGGGAGCATTTTGTATTTAGGTTAAATTCTTCATTCAACTTTAATCACTGAATCCTTTGCACTGTGGAGGGGCTAAGAAATATATTATCTGCCCTCAGAGGAGTGGGGGGGCTTGTACAATGTTAGGAAGATAAAGCGTACACTCAAGAGGCAATTGAAAAGTGTTTAGAATCCGTAATCAATCCTACAGTACAGAAGGCTCCACAGAGAAACTTAACATGCTTGTATTTTGAGAACAGTTTTTAAAAAAGATTTATTTTATTAGTCTTGATCATGTATATGTGTTTGTGTGTCAGTATGTGCACATGAGTGCAGTTGTCCACAGAAGCTAGAGGCTTGAAATCTACCCGAAGCTGGAGGTACAGGGATGCTAGGAACTGAATTTGGGTCCTCTGGAAGAATAATACCATCTCTGCAGACTCCTGAAAACCATCCTTAAGATGATTATTTGGAAGGTAGAGCCCATTTAACTGTCAGAAACATTAGAAATAATTGCTGATTGAATATATAGATTTGCAAAAAGAAACTCCTCGAAAAACCAAAAAAAAAAAGAAACTCACGTAAGTCATAATATGTGGAAATTTTGTCGACATATTTTCTATGTAAATGTAGTAGGAAGAAAGCAGACAAAAAGGGAAAATAAAAATGATTATGAAATGCATTTAGAATGTATATGTGGAAATATTTTGAATGGTCTCCCCTAGCAAGAACATAGTTAATTAAACACATAGATGAATATTTCTGTGGAGCTTTTGCCATGGGACACTTTCAGTCCTTTAGGCTTCTCTATTTGAACTTCAATACACATCATTTTCACTTTTATTTACTCACTCAACAAGTATTTATTGAGGATCTCAACTGTGTGCTTGGGCGCTGTTAGCACTGGGAATATATAAGGAGCATAACGTGGAGAATATATGGGGAAAGAGGGAGTTCATATTTTAATGTGAGAATGGGAAAGAAAAATAATGGTGTTGAGAATGTATAAGTGATTTTTCTTGATGGAGGTTTATGACCAGTATTAATTTTATATTTATCACTTGCAATGCTTGGTTTGGAATTTTGCTTTGTTCCCTAGTGGACCTTTAGACAAGAAAGAAAATATAGGAGCACAAATATTCTCTGGGGTTTCTGACAACAATTGCAATATGGGAAAGGAACATATGTGTGAAAAATATTCGCTTCCCCATGATAGATGAGAGAAGAAAATAGGAATGATTCCTTTGTGGAGGAAGAGATTGGAAAGTGTAAGTCATGGAGAGCCTGGGAAGGTCTAGAAAGGACTTGGAAGATGATGTGGCCTGCCATGGCCATCGAAATCCATCTGAGTCATTTCTTTTCTCTATCTCCCCTTTTCCCTTTTCCCTTCTGTTCTTCTTTTCTTTCCTTTTTCTGTCCCCTTGCTCCACAGCTCCCATATCACTTTGTTTCTTACTATCTCTGAAGCAAACATGTATTGGTGATTACCAACCACTCTTTTAGGTAGTAGAGATACATAGCCATATATGACTATGAAAAAGTTGATGGTCCACACCAATGTTTCAATTTCAAGGATTAGTGTACAACCAGGTAAGGTAATTTTAATCATCAGACAAACCTGCAAAACATTAGTCAACCTATCAGAATTCATGCTGTCAAGGCTTAAGTTCAGGAGGCTTTCAAGTCCCTTATAGTGTCAGCAGTAATAGTGCTCGCTAATAGCCTTACAGATACTGAGTAATGGAGAGATGGCCACGTTGGGGAAGGACTGGAGTACCCAGAACCATTAGATGGGCAAGAGGAGGGGAGCATTTTGAGAGAACAGATACTTATCGAGTGGCAGAAAAGTATTTCTGTAATTTAACAATGACTGTCATTAATAATGATCAGACTATATCTACAGAGTATCAACTAAATCCTTAGCTCTATCTATATCCAATGCTTAAGAAGATTAGGAGATGGTTATAGTTGGATTAAGTGAGGGAAACTCTCTTGAGTACTAATTTAAGTCTTAACAAAATTGTGCCAGTTGATGAAGAGGAGGATGGCATTGTAGACATGAGAAATAGCCCACATATAGACGGAAATGCATAAGTTATGTTCAATATGTTACTGAGGATATGGACAGTGAGACTATGTCTTAATAGAATAAGGAGCAAGGTTAATGGCTTCTAACTTGATAGAAAATGGATTATATACAAAGAGGACAAGAGGGCTGATTGGGGTTCCGTTAGGAAGAGAAGAATGTACATACTAGACTTAAAAATCTGACTCTGATAAGGTAGAGAAATGTGGAATCTTCCACACATACAGGAGTAGAGTTTACTGTGACAAATTATCATTATATAAGAAGACTGAAGAAGAGAGTAGCCAGTTGAAGAACAGAAGAAAGGGTCAATTTTAGCCGATAGTTGCATCACCATGTGAGAAAGGGCAATCCACATTAAATGTAATGCATATTATCTTCACATGTTTTCCTTAATATTTAAAAAATGCAGGTCTGTGACGTTTGCTTAGTAAATTTGAACTGGTCAGACTGGCTTCACTGTAGTTTCACCTACTCAGAAAGCTGAAACAGGAGGATCACATGAGACTAGGAGTTTAACAACAGCCTGGGCAACAAAGCAAGACATTTCTCAAAATAAAAATCAAACTTAGAAACCATACAGTAAATCATGAATCTTTTAAAAAAATACATTAGCCACAGCATGATCCTATTTGCTGAAGAAATTTTATAACTTTGTGAAGACAAGTGGGGAAGTATGAATTCATGTTTTCTGACATATGATAGCAACAAGTAACACTATAACACTTTCTATTGTTCCTTTGTTTTTATCCGGATACACAAAGTATATGGTGTGAAATCATTTAAAATTATGTGAAATTTATCCTATTTCATTGTTCTGATGTTCAACAAACTTACTAAAAGTAATTTGCAAATAACTTTTTCTCTTTCGGAGGTGGAAAGGAATGCCTAATTGTTAACAGAGTTAATTTTCAGTTGACGCTTAAGATAACAGGGCAGCTTTAGGAGCCTAATTAAACCACGTATTTGCTCTAATTACTTTAGCCACAGACTGCTGGGAAACAAAAGCAGCTAACAGGCCTGGTCTGTGTGTACCAGGCAGGCTTTTTCACCGTTGTTTTCTTCAGCAGAGGGTTTG
>LZPO01107900.1:276026-291656 GCA_001675575.1 Neotoma lepida
GGTGAAGTTCGTGTGTGTGTGTGTGTGTGTGTGTGTATGTGTGTGTGTGTGTGTGTGTGTATCAGGAATATCAGAAAGGAAAGAAAGTGAAATGAGGGTGTATTCAATAAATTTCAATTAATAGTCATTTCTTAACTGAAGTTAGATTTCTAAGCCTTTGCTGATAATCTAGTGGCATTTGTCAGCTATTACGAGTCTCCTCGTTTAATTTATTTTTTCTATGTAAATCTAGTATTTTAATCTAAACTGCCACAGTGAGCAAAAAAGGATAAAATAAGACAGGTAGGGAAAAGGGTGCGGTAGAAATGTATGGTTTTTTTTTATGTTTTTGTTGTTGTTTCTTTTTTATGTTTTTTTTTGTGTGTGTGTGTGTGCTTTGGGTGAGTAGATTTTAGAAGTCTTAAATCCTCTCTGTAGGACATTAAAGAATCCTTGTTTAAAATTAAATTAATTTTCTTTAACACCTTTTTAAAGGCTTTAAGATTATGTAAAAGTAGCCCAGACATTTTATTGGCAGTTTTGGGAGATACTTTTTATAAAATGCTTGATTAAAGCCTGTAGTATGTTTGGTGTTAGAGGAGCTGTCACGCTCTTAGATCATGGGGACCATTTACCCGGTGAAAAATGGAGATTTACACAATTACTTTTTAGAATAATGAAGAGACTATGTTATAATCCACTTGGTCTTTTGGTACAACTATCTAAATGCAAACTTTAAAACTATTGTCAAGATTTTATACTTGTTTTCTGAGCATAAGATGTCTTCCCTAGCAACTCTACATTGATTATTAAGCACACATTTGTGGAATCATTTAAGACACGGGAAACTTTAGGAGCTTTTCTTTCTTTCTGTTTTTTCAACATAGTATTTTTATTGATTTCCTGGGAATTTGACATCATGTACCCTGATTTAGAAGTTTTTCTTAATGTGAACATATATGCTGGTTTCAGTTTGCATTGATTTAAAGAGTATTTTTCAACTTTAGACTGATGAATTAATTCCCTTTAGAATAGAAAATGGCTGCTTAAATATTTATTTAGAGAAATGAGAGAGTGATCACTATTTTTCCCTGCATTCAGATACACCATCTTCGTTGTTAAGGTTACCATTGCTTGTGTTCTATGACTTGTACTGTCAAGATGCCCTTTATCTGACTTGTGCCCTTTATTTCACTAAAAATGCCCTTACCTGGTTTCTCTCCAACAGAAAAGGCAGGGAACATTCTAAGACTCCTGTAGGGCATATGAAGAACTAATGGCCTAGATGTCCCCAGCCCCAGCTTGCTTGAAATCAGCTGGAAGGAGCAGCTTTCCTTGTAGGGGTTCCTGTTGTACACTTCTGAGGATGTGATGCCTGGTCCATTGTCATTTGTTGGCATAGAGGTAGCCAGGATGATACTGAAAACTATTTCCATGCTTAGATTGACCAGAATATGTGTGATGTTAATGAGACCTTCGAGGCTTGCTGAATATCCCATTCGCCATAAATTTTGATCACTCTAGCTAGATCTAAAAAGTTATATAACTTGCCTGAATATCATTACTAATTTCTTACTTGAAGACTTGAAATGTAGAAAGAATGTCAATCAAGTCAGTATCTCCAAATTGATCTTGAAAACTGAACACATGTTCATCCACCCAGCCCTCAAATGAATGACCAGGGAATGTGATTTTAACCTTTTGAGTTTAGGAGACATTATTATTTCTATCATACATCATGGCTAAAAGACCTATTTCACTGGAGTCCCAAATTGAAACTTCCAGTGCATCTCACAGAAATGATTGGATAGAACAGTTCCTCTGTTCGTTCAGGAACTGAAGAGGTCAGATAGAGTCATGTGTAGACAGTTTTTTATAACAGCGTTTCTATGAGGTAATTTCTTCTGAGTTTCAGCTAAACAATGAACCTGGGACTATATGTCTTTTGTAAATTGAAGACTGAACATATTAAAATTCTAGTAACTTGCATTCTTCACATCAGCAGTAACTAGGCAGCAGAGTGAAGAAGCCCAAGCGTCCGTTGGGAAGTAGTGGGGAAACTAACCTAGGATGAAAAATAAGTGACTGATCCCCAAACAGTCTATTTCTAGATAATCATGACTGGAATGAACCAACATATGTGTCCCAGAGCCTGATTGTGATGGTGGATGGGAGACAACTAGGCTGCCCTTTAAAAACATGGAGCTTTACAAGTGGCATCCATTTTCATTCCAGATTCTTTTGACAATTCTCTTAAGAAATCAGAGCCCCTGTAGAGAAAAGCATATTTTATCATTTCATCTCAGAAATGATACTATGACTGGTACTGTAAAGACCAGCAGCAGTTCTTGCTAATTTTTGCAATTTAGGGACAGTACTTCTTGTTTATCAACTTATACAGGACCTGTACAGTCCTCAAGCACAGAAAGGTGTGGGGACCGTTCTTACTGAAGAGATGAAACCTGCATATAATCTAATGACTGCTAAGCTAAGTAGCATAATTGCATTTTTATGTATTTTATATATTAATCTTTGAGGCCCAGGCTTCCATTTCCCTCCATTCACTTTGGCTTCTTTGCTTTGGTTGATTTGCTTGATTGCCTCCGATAATGTGATCATCTGTAGACCGCAACGGTAGCATACTGTCTAATGAATAGTGTTTTCAATATGACTTTCAGAGGAAAATCAGAGTTGAAAAGATAACCAAGACAATAAGGTTGGGAGAATGAAAAAAGAGTGAGAGAAAAGTGGTATATATTGTTGGAATTACACCTTTCTCTGGTCTGCTGTTTCAGACTTCAAACCCTAATAGAAGCACGTTTATGATTCTTATAAGAGGTCTAGGATACCTGGGAGGAACTACCTTTTTGGCCCAACCTATACATTTCTAGGGGTATTAAAGTCATTTGTGCTTCATTAGTATATTAAAGATTAATGTTTGGGTTTATAGCATTATACACATTGAAATAGAAAAATTGTCTTTATTAGTTTTTAAGAAGAAAATGATACTTACCAGACTTTGGAAGAAGCATCTTTTGACGTATCAAAGGCCATTGAAATTTTCTCTCTTACAAAGAAAAACCCTACTTTAAAAGTATACAAATTATTAAAAGGATTGAATTAACTTGATATTAAGAAGAGCTTTGACTAATTGGAAAATTAGGTACACAATACATGTTTAAAACCAGTCGCTATCAAATGGAAAAATAGGTCCAGACCAGATAACACTACCAAAGGCATCACCATTCATTTTTCTGGTGGTGAGATGTTATAAAAATGAATGGTGTGACTGTCAGCTCTTTAATATTCCTTTTGTAGACTTTTTCGGTTTGAGGTTTAATCCTGAATTGTTTTCTTCCACTACTCAGCAAGCTTGTGAATTGCTTTCTTTGGTTGTTTTTTGGAATGTGTTCAGGGAAATGTAAACTTATTTTAATATGGGTTTAAGAAAAATGGAATTATAAATGCAAATCTGTGGCTCCATTTTCCACGACACATTTTAAAAGAAAGTAATAATATTTTGGGATTATTCTGTTTTGGAATGCATTGTTCCTGTCTACTAACAGTTAAACAGGAATTGACAAATATATTACGTAAACTTGAAATTATATGACCACCTGCTGGTTTTAGTAGATTATTCACCTTTCACCCAATGTTGACATAAGTGTTATAGGAAAGCTATATTATAATAAGCTAAATTAGTGAGATACTTTTGTAACATGACATTTCTGTTAAAAACATGTAGATGCTATCTGCATAAAATTCCATGATACCTACCCAGCCCAATTTTGCCACAAGTAATGAGTTGCTAATATGCACACCCACAGTTAATCAATCTGTGGTGACCACACATATCTTTTATCCTAATCGAACCTAAAATTTCACAAATGCTAGCTCACAGGAAGACTTACTATTTCCTAGTTTAGGGTACTTCTTTTTAAACTTTTTAATATGAAGGAAAGAACAATGAATGTGACTAATAAGTAGGGAAAGGACAGAGATTTTAATGCTAAATCTTGTTGCATTCATTAAAATATCCATCAAAAGAAATAGATACTTATAGTTTAATTAAAGATCTTTTACTCGAAGCCTACTCTGGAGAAAGCTTTCCATGGATTCTTTTAGCTTGTTTCAGGTGACATGAAATACTTTGACATAACCAGAGCTTCAAGTAACCTTGGTACTGCATAATCCACTTGGCTGGGTGTTTTCTTTCCCTTTTTCATTTCAGCAACTTCCTCCGCATACTTAATTCCCACTGCTCTACAGACCTTGCTCCGCGTTGTGTACCCTCACATGAAGCCGATAGTTAAGAGTCATACCTTTTTGATAGAGAAATGGAAATTTCAATAAAATCTTTGCAGTTATAACTAGTTCTTTTAGAAGAAATTCCATGATTAGGTCAGAAGACCCTTATCAAGATTGTCCTTAAATCCTTTGACTTGTGTCACCTACGGTAAAGGTAGACTTAAGCATGTAGGAGAAGGAAGAGCATTTTCTGTGTGGCACCCTCCAGGGGCCCCACTGGGATAAAGTTGAACAGTGCTCACACATTCCAAGCAATTGCCCACAAGCAGTGCCAAGTTGGCATCCTGGGTACAGGAGTAACTATCCTAGTGTTTTTTCCCAGCTTCTGTTTTCTCTGCACAGGAAGCTCACGGTGTTGATTAACCATGTCTAGGCCAAGGCAGTATCCTCAATGTGTCTCTCAGGAACCTCTTCAGGTTTTGTTTCCTTTCGTTTAAAAACGTGGAGGGGGTGACAGGTCTTCACACTAATTTTGAAAATAATTTTTTGTCATCTTTTTTTTTTTGTAGAGTGATTACATTGCCACCAAACCAAACACATTTTAGAAGAAAAGCGACACAGAATTTCATCTTCATCTACTCCAGATCTGCCTAAAAGAAAGAAAATTCTGAGGCTTCTGAATAGAAACCAGCCTCAATTTCTACCAGTCAACTGGACTGTGGCAGCTGAATGAGCCCGCTCATGGAGTTCATTCTTGCTACTGCCTCCTGGACCCATTGATTGACTTAAAGATGTGCGCACTGTACATTGGCTTTGTTTCCTAGTTTCCCTGATCTGTCTCTTTGAAAGGAATGAGATGCTGTAAGTTAGTATCTCATAACTCTTCCCTTTTCCCTCTCTAAAAATGTGTTCAGCTTATGTAAATATACCCAGCATCAGTTTTAATGACATATAATACTTGGATGAAATTTCAACATGAACATCTTTAAACAATGGCAGATAAATATATATATATGAATGAGAAGATAGGTATGATCTGGAATATTTTTTCTGATCAATGCATACTTAAGACATTTCTTGATCAAGGAATTAACATGGACTGAACTTCTATCTTGACGAGACATTTTCAGTATTTTAAAGACATGACTAAAGGGCAAATTATCTCAGATTTTGCTCATTAACAATGCTACAACATTCTATCGACACTAACCATCAACTAAAGTGTTGTCTTGACACAGTATTTTAAAGGCAGAGCCAAGGAGCAGGTTGTCTACTTGTTCATGTAGAACCTGGCCATGTTCTGCTAGCGGATTGAACATTTCCAAATCTATTGTTTTGATTTTATTTTGAAACTGACATTTATCCCTGAAATTTATCCATCTCAAAAGACCCTTTCTGCCTCTCTGGGGGCTCCTCCCTCCTACTCTTCAAACTGCCTCCCCCCTTCTGCCCTTTCCCCCAGTCACCACGGTTCCTCCCATCCCCAGGACACCTATAAAGAAGTTCATTTCCTATATTCAGAAATTAGTACTTACCTATCAATTGATCATCTGCCTAAAACTTAAGCCAAAAAGAACCTCTTATAAGGCCTTGTTTCCTTCTGGACAATTGAGCCAATATAAGATGTACCAAATTTAAAAGACAAAAATTCAGAGCAAGCTCCCCCACTCCTATTTTCGCTTGCTTCTGATGGAAACTGAATTAAGATTTTAGGAACCTGGACCTTTGAGAACACGATAACAACAGGTGGTGACTACACAGGATAGAAACAAAGGTCTTGAAGCTTGCTTAGAGCTTTGTTAAGTGTTGGGATACAGCTCTTGGCTGTAGTACCATCACTGGCAAACCTCATCATCTCACAGATGGGTGTGAGTGTTTGAGCAAGTGTCTGCAAAAGTGTGTGAGTGCTAGTGTGTGTATTCACACATTTGTGTGTATGAACACCTTTGTGTACCTGTGAACATGTGATTATAGACGTACCTGTTGTGTGTAACTCTGTTTAAAAAAATTGCTTCGCATTTAACGTGCAACTTTGAAGTAGTGTAATATTTACCTGAAGTTCTTTGCCACTCGGTTCCTACATCTTTGAACGTGTGCTTCTTCTATCTTTGAGCAGGCTTCTAGTTCATGTTGCTGAACTAACTTTCTAAAGAACCGAGTTGACTTCTATTGTTTCTTCCTGCCTACCAAGCAAAGGGATGGGGTGGGGGTGCTCCTTTTTCCCTGTGTGAATTGTGCTGAGAGGATGGAGCTTCAATGCCAGTCACTGACCCAGTTTCTGGTCATTGCTAGGGCATCACTTCCATCAGTCCCTTCAGACTCCTCTCTTGTTCCTACCTAATTCAGTAACGCAGCGTGGCTTTTGTTCATCGTATCAGTGTACTCTTTAGGCAGCCTTTCTTCAGGCCTTCTGTTACCATTTTATATTCAAGTAAGTTGTCAAAATCGTTCAGAATTGTAGCAAGAAAAGATTATTTGGGGGAAAACTGGTGTATTACTTTATTCACGTATTCGGTTTAGGGGCTGCCAATAGACAGGGTACAGAAGGTAGAGCACAGAGGTAGCACACTTGCTGAATAAATGAATGGAAACCTCATACACAACAGTACATACAATTAGTCACAGGTACAACTAGTCACAGGTACGGCATAATATGCAATCTTTCTGACACAACTTCTTAGTTTACAGATACAGTTAATTAATTTATTCAGTATTGTGCTGGAAGAATCTATGGAACATGTGTACCGACATACCACTTACCTTCCAGTGATGTTTATGCTGCTGAGAAAAAGCAATGATGGAACGATTTGTGTGTGTGACTGCTACATTAGTTTGGTGTCATACATAGTTACTTGGTCAGTAAAAATGAAAGCTTTACAGTTCCAACGGTTCATTACATTTGCTATTTCTGCTTCACAGACCTGCTTTGAGTTGCTCTGTGTTTTTCTTCCTTTGTAAATACTCTTAAACTTTCTTGTTTGTAAGCATCTTGTTCGCAGTTTTGGGAGACAACCTTGCAACTCTGTATAGTGTTTATATATATATCTGACTTGCTTTTCCTTAGAGCTACTTGCAATAAATGTGTTCATGTAACTTATTTGCGTGAAGTTTCATTTTTTTCTTTACATAGTTGTCTCGGCTTCATTACAAGTATATTGACTTCATTATAAGTCAATTCTTGCAGAATTGACTGCCAGCCATTTCTCAGAATGAAGCAGTTGTGGTAATTAAAACATGTCAGTCACTTTCCCTACAAACATGAAACTTTTTGGTCTAGTTAATAGAATCAACTCACTTTTGAGTCTACAAATGTAGAGGTGATAATAGTAAAAAACAATACAAAATGACTGCCCTGAGTTTACATGTGGACCATGACAATGGTTCAATATAATGACTACTATATTGAATCAACTACCCCAGGAGAGTGAGGTGATTGTGTATAATTGGACTTTATCTCCTTGCCACTTAATATTATCCTTTGAAAGACTTCCTTTTCATTGCCTTCTTTTTAGTCATGGAAAAAGAAAATATTAGTACATGAAAAATACACCAATAGATAGCATTTTCACACTGTTGGACTATAAAAGGAAGGGTAGATTGAATTTCATGAATTCATTTATAAATTATGTCAATCTTGTTGGAATCCACGGGCTTTAAGAAACACTAAAAGATATGGTTACCCCATTACCTATTTGGTCTTTCCCAAGTTACCCTTGCCATATAGAAAAATGAGAACAAATCTGGGAACCAGTGGGTGTACACAGGTCAGATGGGCGACAGAGTTAAAAAGGCAGGTCTCAGATCATGTATAGACAAGCTGTCTCTGTGCAAACCATTATGTTGATTGTACAGCTTGTGCTTTCTGGGTACATCACAGAGGATGTATGTAATAGAATATATTACAATGGAAAAATATAATTAAAGTACCTTTATCATTAGAGATGCCACATCATGGCATGGGCAGGGGAGAGATGCCCTTCCCACCACCTGAGGCAGGTGGGAGAGTTGGCCCTGAGGTCATAAGTGCAAGAGAGCTGCTCCTGCCTGCCACCAGCTATACCACTCAGGAGAGGAGACCTGTACCTTGCATGGGCAGCACAATAGAGCCAACTCCATTGGTGGAACTGTGGGTAAGCCAGCTTCAAAGTTGTGAGCATAGGAGAACTCTCTATTACCCATCTATCATATGGTGGCATGGGTGGGGGAGAGCTGGCCCTTAGATCATAAGGGCGGAAAATTGCCCCATTCCCACCAGCTGCAACACTTGGGAGAGCAGGCCCTACACCTCACATGGGCAGCACAATAGAGCCAACCCCATCGGCAGAGGTGTGGGTGACCCAGCCTCGAAGTTGTGAGGAGGGGAGAGCTGTCCCCATTACTTATCTGTCATGTGGCAGCATGGGTGGGAGAGAAATGCCTTTCCCCCACTACCCATCAACACCTGAGGCAGGTGGGAGAGCGGGCCCTGAGGTCATAAGAGTGGGAGAGCTGGCCCTGCCCCTCATCAGCTGCAGCACTCAGGAGAGTGGCCCCTGTGTCATGCTTGGGTAACACCTACCTGAAGGTGTAGATGTTGGGTATCCGGCCCTGAGGACATGAAAGCAGGAAAATTGGCCCCCTTGCTCATTGCTGTAGCAGGTGAACTAGCCAAAGCAGTGGATAGAGAGCTCACCCTGGGAGAGTTCACAAGGCAGAGCTGACTGGCTGACTAACCCTGCAACTACTCAGGTCCAGATCCAGGGTTATGTGTTGACACACCCCAACATCCACCTCATCTATGATCTGCCTGAGTATGTGAAGGGACCAGTCATGCAGACCCAAAGCTGCAGGATCTCCACAACACACGGTAATAGTAGGCTATCCAAGAGGAGTCTTAGTGATACTATTGGTAGTATAGCAGAAACTGGAGGCTTCAAACTAGACCAATGACTCTGCAATGAGCACTTGCAAGTAAAGATATGGATAAAAGTGTTTACTGCATCACTCTACAGCTTCCATGACAAGACTGACTTTTTTCTTTTTTCTCTTAAATTTTATTTTATTTTATTTTGGGGGGAGGTTGCAAGGGCAGAGGGTGCATAAATAAAAAGAAAAAAGAAAAAAGAAAAAGAAAGAGACACCACAACAAGAACTTCAGTTATTCTAATTTCATGTATGTATATAAAAATTTATAAATACTGACTCATATACAGTATACATATACCATATATATAAAATCTTCATTTCATGGAACTATGTATGTATAATTATATATATATATATATATATACATATATATATATATTTCATTTCCAGTGGATTTTCAAAGGTAAATGCACACATTGGTGCTTTTCAGCTTACATGATCTTTGTATGTCCGTTTAGGTGTCAAGGATTCCTTTCAATTTTTAATATGAAAATTGGGGACAGATATTTATTGTACATAGTGATGGGTTTTATAAAGACATTTCAATGCAAATTCATCATGTATTTTGCCCTTATTCAATGCGCCCTCCATTTTCTCCAGCCTCCTCTTATTCCCACTCATCCCTCCGGATAGTTTTGCCTCTACTTTCACACCCTATTCTCGGTGCCAAGGTGTGGAATCAACCTAGGTGTCAATTAACAGAGAAATGAATAAAGAACACGGGATATGTTTACACAATGGAATTTTATTTAGCTATAAAGCATAACAAAATATGTCATTTTCAGGAAAATGGGTACTGTTTCTTTAAAACATAAAACCCTTCAGAACACTTGTCAGATAAAAGATGCCTAAGTACACACTGGGTAAGCAC
This sequence comes from Neotoma lepida, assembly GCA_001675575.1. NCBI lineage: Eukaryota > Metazoa > Chordata > Mammalia > Rodentia > Cricetidae > Neotoma > Neotoma lepida. Next base: position 286,030 of record LZPO01107900.1, read on the forward strand.
ATCCAGTGACTGTTTAGAAAAACATTAATAGGTGCTAATTGACCTCAAAAGACATCTTGGAAATGCACCAAAATGCTTTTAAGAAATGTTTTGCAAACAAAGCTGACATAAGGCATAACCTGGAAAATATGAGCATGAGAATTTATGTGGGTAAATCAGAGCATGGCCCCTCATTTATAAAATGTGCAAAAGTGAAATTATGCAAAATTAATGCACGGAATGAGGTTGGGCTGTATTCCGTTTTAGAAAATCCAATTCATTTTCCCTCCAAGATATGCATGTTAATAGATGCTGGCTTTCACGCAGCTACCTTAAGTCCCAGTTTGCTGCTTAAGTGTACTTCAGAGATAAGGAATGCAACTGAGCTGTACAAAATGAGACAACTTCCCTCCCGTCTCTTGTGCATGATAAATGCTAAAGCAATTAGAAACCACTGTTGCATGCTACATTGGAATTTGTCAGCAACATACAGTGCTGTGCTATGTAAATGGGGTAAACTTACACAAAGTCTTGAGAATTTAGGAGGAAACCGCCAATTTTACTTAATATTAAACATTTGAGTTCTTACAACTGAACTAGAAGCAATCACCTCCTTGAGTTTTCAATCTCAGAATATCCATTATAGGGTCTTCTATGTCACCGGCAGCATTCTGCATTAGCGTTTCAACTAACAAAGAGACCAAAGAAATATTAAAATGAAAAGCAGATTCTTAGGTATCACCAGAAAAAAAATGTAAGACTTAAAATTCCTTCTCTATTTCAAGACTTGCAACTCCTGAGAAAATTTTCAATATTTTGCATTTTGTATCTCATTTTCAGGGACCGTATGTGTGCAGGACCTTGAAAATGTATTTTGCTTTAGACTTCTATCATTGTTTTCATCTCTTCATCAGGAAATTAGGAAACACATGGATGGGCTTGCTTTTGTGCTGTTTCTTTCCCTCTTATATTAAATTTATGCTCCTTCCAGGAAGACCAAAAGTATTGGAGGCTGCATTTATTTCTTAGAGTCACAGGTAAGCATCTCAGTTACAATGCATATAGCCCCATGTCACTTGAAAATAGCTTGTTTCAAAAGATAGCCAGATCTTTTTTGTGGGAATGTAACAACAGCATTAGATCAACATTTAATCTTCAAACTAATAGTTGGTCCTTTTATATGCTGGAATTGGGTGGAGATATACAAAGATTTTCAGATGTGCTATAGACCACCCTCTCAACAATGTCTTCACTCACTTTTCTTCCTTGGAGTAGTTATCTTAATCATGTTTTCTAGTTATCTTAATCATGTTTTCTAGATAATAAAGTTCTGATAAAAGGTCTGATAGGAAATAGGCTGAATTGATTGTGGAGAGGTTTTCCTAGTCAGGAACTCATGACTCATGATAGTTGGTGGAAAATGAGAGTGATATATAGATTTTCTCTTTCTTTTTGAGACAGGGTCTTGCTATACAACCAAGGTTGGCCTTGAAACAAGTTTGTAGTCTAGGATGGCTTTAATGTAATTATCCTTCTATTTCAACACCACTTACTACTGCTACCATATAGCAGCATATATAGCATATATAGGAACAAAAATTATGTTTTTCTCTTTTCTGCCTTTTGAACACTCTGAACTCTCACCAAAAATGTCTTTACTATATCTGTCACTCAAAACATTCTTGTTTGCAAACTCGAAGAATTTAAAACAAGAAAAAGTACTATTTGAGGGAAGAAAGAGGTTTAACAAGAGGGATTTCAGAGGGATGAGGGAGTACAGCGGAGGAGAAAGATGATTTATGTATGAAACGTCATAATGAAACCCATTACTTTATACACTAGTTTAAAAATGATTTTTTAAAAAATATAAAGGAAAAATTTCTACTTTCCACATGGATGATAAAGTAAAACTATACATTGTGTTACATACAGTTAATGAGAGAAGTGTCTTAGTTGAAACTCCAATTGAAAATTTTAAGTTGCAACTGAGATTAAAGATTAACACAAATATTCATAGTACAAGACACTGAAAGCTACAGTTGTCACACGGTAACGATGTCCTCTGGAATGATTTTGGCATAATGTCGGAAGGAATACGCATTGTTTGCTGGCACAAAGTCCTTCTAAGTCATGAGAGAGAAAAAGGTTTAGAAAGACTTCCACCTCTGGCCAAGATAGAGAATATTTATCTTCCCACCTCAACAAGCAGACAAAAAATACGGAACAAAGCTTTGCAAAAAATTTTGGGCATGAAGCAGTTAAAGACTAAGATTTCAGCAAGGTGAGAAATTTGAAGAGCCTTTTGCCTATCCTGGCTCATTGCATTTGACAAGCTGGGAGAACTGAAGAAAGCTTCCTGAATTGAGGAAGCAAAATGTCAGGCACTAGTTTTACCTTTTCCAAAACTGCGTTGCATTGGAGAGTTTTGAACAACTCAGTCTAAAGGTAGAGTGTATAGAAAAAACATAATTTGAACATATGTTGCCTAGTAGAGAGACATTGAAGTTGCAGGCAACCACACACAGAAATAGTCAAGTTACAGTAGAAAGTAAGTCATGAACACAAGCCACCAAGAGATCTAAAGTGGTATTTTAATCTAAAAACAAAACAAAACAAACAAACAAATCAAACAAATGAAACAGCCCAGACTTTGGAGATAAAGTTGCTACTACAAAGACTAAAGATATTTTGAACTATAAGAAAATATAACAATTATATATAGAGGCAAGTATAAATTCCCAAAGTATATGAAATAAAATGTTAGAACTGAAATGGTGAATATACAATTCAACAATAAGCATTGAAAAACATAATGCCCCACTCTCAGTAATGGATAAAACAACTAGGAAGAGATCAACACGAAAATAGAAGAGAAGCTGGAGGGTACTCAGTGTAAGAGCACTGGATGGACATACAGAGAACCCTGGTTCAATTCCCAACACACAAGGCAGCTAATAACCACCTTCCAGGGGTTCCATTGCCTTCTTCTGACACCCAAGGGTACCAGGGACATGGGGGATATACACACAGTAGAGGATTTGAACAACGTGTTCAAACTAGGCTTAACAGATTTCTTACAAATTATGTCTTCTGTTTTTTGCTGTTAGAATATAACATCATTTCCATTTCCTTTCCTACCTCTAAGCCCTCTCATATAGCCATCCTTGCTCTTTTTCAAATTCCTGGCCTATTTTTTCATTAGTTATTGTATTATTGAAAGGATCAAGAAACAAAATCCATTGATCTGTTGCCTAAAAAACTTTTATAGAATACTTTTCTCAGCAGCAACAGACGATGTTATCATTCCAAAGAGTACCTAAGACATATTCTGAATAACATCATGTGTTACTTAATAAAACAAGTCACAAAAAATTTTAAATCTTTAATATAAAAAATGTATATCCTCTAACTATATTGGAATGGAACAATGGAAAATTCACAAAAGTGTGGAAAGTAACTAACACCTCCTGCAATAACCAATGGATAAGAAAATAAGTTGCATTTCTAGGGGCCATACCCTTAAAGAAAGCTGACTCTCCATCTCCCAACAGCTTTTTCAATAACTCCTCTCTTAGAAGTGAGACTCTGTGTCCCTTTTCCATGCTGGGATTTTGTTTGGCTTGAGCTTGCACAGGTCTTGTGCATGCTGTCATAACCTACATGATTTCATCCGCGCAACTTCCCAGCTTTGTCTTGAACATAGCTGCATTTTAGTATCCACCACCTCACTCTTACAATATTTCTGCACTGATCCCTGAAACTTTGGAGTTCAGGGGTTTGGATATAAATGTCTAATTAAATATGAGCACTCCACCATCTCTTATTCTCTGCCTTTGGAATACCGCACATTCAGGAGTATATACAGTTAGCACAAATTAGACTTTTTTTTTTAAAGGACACAAAATTTGATGAGTAGAGAAGGGAAATTGGATCTGGAATGAGTTGAGGGAGGGGACTGAATATGATCAAAATATATTGGACTAAATTCTCAAAGAACTAGCTTTTAAAAACGAGAAAGGAAAAAAAGAAAATAAGATGCCACTTTAAGTAAATAGAAATCTACCAATACTTACAGGGCATAGATAGACAGCATTTAGAGGGAATTTTATTTACAAAAATGTCTGTATTCAAAATCAGAAAGAGCAGATGAGGTGATGGCTCATCTGGTAACAGCACTTGCTGCTAAGCCTGAGGATTTGAACTCCATCCCCTGTGGCCCACATGGTGAAGAAATCAGAATTCTTCAAATTGTCCTTTGATCTCCATGTGTGTATCATGGTGATCATATGCTCCCTCACATAAATAATGTCATATTTTTAAGGCAAAAAGAGGAGATACAGTGATGCCTTAATGCTTAAAAACACTTGCTGCCCTTCCAGAGGACCTGAGTTCAGTTCCCAGCACCCAGGTCTGGTGGCTCACAATTGCTATAACCCCTGTAACTCTAGTTTCAAGAGATCTGACACCCTACCCTGGCCTCTGTGGGTATGCACACAAGTGGCATATATTTACACACACATAAAAAATAAATAAAATAATAAAAATCAAACTTTAAGAAATGCCGAAAAGGCAGAAAGAGCTCAAATCAATAACCTAAGCTTTACCTTAAGAATTAGCAATGAAAAGCAAGCTAAACTGAAAATAAGCAGAAGAAAATAGTAAAATGTAGAGTGGAACCCAATGGTGTGGACAGTAGACAACAGGGAGAAATAACAAAACTAAAAGTTGGTTCTTGAGAAAAACCCACAAAATTGATACACCCCTGTTTAAATTCGCAATGAAAGAAACATTACTAAACTTAAAGAAATAATAATGGCTACAGAAGAACACTATGAAAGATTGTATGCAAATCAATTAAATGCATTAGATAAAACAGGCTAAATTAGAGGATATGAACTGCCAAAACTGACAGAAGTAAATGGAAACTGCATAGGTATAATAAATAATAAAACAAATCAACACTCAAATGCCAGGAGAGATGGCTTCACTGGAAAGTCATATTAACAGTGGTTCTTCAACCTCCCCTCCTAAAAACAAATGGAAAAGGAGGTAAAGTGTCCCAATATCTCTGAGGTTTATGAGACCAAAGCAGGATCCTCTAGTATGCTAGGCAAGCACTTTGCATCTCCAGCCCTCATTATTTCAATTTAATAGTGTACTGGAGTTTCCAGCCTATTCAATTAAGGAAATATATAAAAAGCATAACATTTGTGAAGGAAGAAATAAAGCTAGGTCAGTTTGCATAAAACACTACCTTATATAAAGAAAACCTTAAAAACCTTATTCAGGAAAATATTACCAGAGCTAATAAATGTATTGTCTAAAGTTTCAGAATACATTGTTAATACGTGAGAGAGACAGAGACTTGTATTCTTAAACAGTAGCAATGAAAAACCTGTAAATGATATTGAGAATTATCTCATTTACAGTAACATTAAAAAGATAAAGGACATGAATAAATTAAACACAAAGATGCATAAATAAAACGATGAAAATTACAAAATGTCATTGAAGAAATTCAAGAAACTGTATAGAAATGGAAAAATACGTGTACATGGGTGAAAAGACTTAATAATGTTGAAAGACAACATTTCTCAAAGTGTTAAACAGATTTAACACAATCTATCAGAATTATAGTTGTCATCTTT